>VWZP01005239.1:175881-262179 GCA_013396995.1 Dicaeum eximium
AATATGAACAGAACCGAGGAATTTCTGCCCGGGCTGTAAAAACTGTATAAAAGAAGGGACATGGGGAAGGCAAGGTGTGACATTTGGGAGGAACCTGTCGCAGTAGAGGGCAGGCTCAGTGTCACCCAGAGCTGGCTCTGTATCTCGGGGTTGTTCGTGGCTGTCATGCTGTCGCGAAATAAATCCTATTATTTTTATTAATTATCAATTCGGTTATATTGGCCTATTCATTTATAACACACTTCTCTGACTTCCATAAAAATATGGAATGACTTTACACAACTGACTAGATAGAAGGCAGGATGACAACTTTACAGCACAACAAATAAAGGAATAAGGAAATAACTTGGGAGTAGTGTAACAGAAAGTAATGGACAAGGGAAGACATAAATAGAAATGAACAACAACAACAAAAAAAAAACCCAAAACAAACAAACAAAAAAAACCCCAACCACCAAAAAATCCCTGTTGAATAATGTGTACCAAGGTACCTAGAAAACACAGAAATCTATCCTATACTAAAGTTCCAAGGGGATCAGAGTATGATTATAGCCCACCTTGGAAATCAGTCCTTTATAGATATGTGTCATGTTCTGCAGTGATGCTGAGCCACTGTCCCAAATTCCAGATGCACTGAGGCAGCACTGCTGAAAGAACAGACATTTTGTGCATTTACTGAGAGTGGAAGGAGGCACATAGGTTTCTTCCTAATAGTTATGAATTCTCACCTTTCTGAAATGAAACCTACTTGTGACATGCCACGTGCATCACACAGGGGAGGGAGCAGTGTGTCTGAACAACCCCACCTCAGCAATGCTGGGTAACTGGGCATCCATTCCAGCCCTCGTTCTGCGGGTGACGTGCGTGTGCACACCAACGTGCGCATGCCTTTGGTCCTCATGAGCCAGAGCTTGGCAGATATCAGTCTGTAATATACCCTGGTAATACCATCCTGGCTGCTGCCCAAAAGGAAGGATGGAGTGACAGTCAGACCATAATGGGATTGCACAGTGGGGGAGAATGACCTGGCTTCTAGCAGGCAGCATAAGCAGCGCAAGCAGCGCCCACTTGGCATGTGTGAAGGTGTGTAATGACACAGATCCCAGAGCCCGCCAGGCTGCCTCACTGTGCAACTCCATGAACAGGCTGGAATGAAATAAGCCTTCCCCTGAGGAACAGAATGCTCAAGAAAACCATGCGATGCACTTGGAAGTCCTTTAATGGTATGTACTTCTTATTTAGTTTGTTCCCTGCACTGCCCCTTTCAGAGTTAACAGACATCAGTGACTTAGAGCTACAAATCTGCTTAGAGGAAGGGAAGGAGGTTAGTGTAGACAAGAGGACTGCTGAATGAACAGTTTAAATTGCAAATTGTTACACCCAATCCACCTCGCTTCAGAAACCTCAGAGTTATGTTAAACTAGTTTAACATAATGTGATGTTTGGTATCCAGGACCTGGTGATGCAGAAGTGACAAGGCCACTTTGATTTAGATGTAGAGAAAATATGAAAGGTAGTGCCATGCGCCCATTAAACCCTTTGATCCTGACATCAATCTCTTAATAAGGAAGGTGTCAGGAAGAGGCAGTTTTGTTAACACATGTCTATCTGGACAGACCTATTGCTTTGAACAACAGCAGGATTAAATTCACCAGGGTTCATCTAATTTTATTTTGTTGCCTTTCTTGGTGCAGCATTCTTCATAGAATCACAGAACGGTTTGGATTGGAAGGGACCTTAAAGCTCATGCAGTTCCACTGTAGTAGGGGCACCTTCCACTATCCTGGTTTGCTTCAAGCCCTGTCCAGCCTGGCCTTGGACACTTCCAGGGATGGGGCAGCCACAGCTTCTCTGGGTAGCCTGTGCCAGTGTCTTGCTACATATTTAAAAATTTTTTGAGCTTTATTACTTAAGATGTGACATCAAAATCTTCACCATTTTGCTTAAAGGAAAGGTTACAACAATTAATCGGAATAGACCATGCTACAGATTACCCCTAAATTGGCAAGTTCCTCTCCTGTCTTTCCCTGTCTGCACAGCTCAGTGCTTGCCCAAACCTGAGCTGCCCCTGTGGACTGACAGGCCCTCCTCTGGAGGGACCTTTAGCCTGCTCATCTCTCATTAGCTGCATGTGCTGCACAGAGCATCTTGGCTGCTTCCCCTTGGTATGTCAAGTCCCTGCTCTCTGAGCTTTTGTTTTCTACCTCTTGAGTATGTCAGCTGTGGAAATCAAAATCTCCCTTCTAGTACATATTTTAGCTGTACAATGAGTTGTACTTTTTTTTTCATATGACCTCGATTTCTCTATGATTCCAGGTAGTACAGTGTCTATAGGACATAAATCCTGTACTTCTCTCTGAAGTAGCATAGGCACAAGTGGGCACAAGTGTTAACAACATAGTTAATTTTAGAATGAGATTCTCTGCCCCCAAACATGCTCCATTTAGAGTTTCAGCAGGTGTGTTTTGTTTGCTGAAGGAATATGCATGGCATTTTTTTGTCCAATTATACAAAAAACTTTGGGTTTAGCTATCTGCCTTGGTAGTGTAAAGGTTTGTTCTTTGATTTCTTTGCCACTATTTGACCTTTACCTAATAAAATCAGTACTTGGTAATTTTTTACATACAGCATATAGACGTCTAAAAACTGTATCAAAAACAAGTGTGTTAAAGAACTATTTTGAGGCAGAATCTTTGAGTAGGAATGATTTGCACTGTTAGAAACTTGAAGAAAGCTCTCTGTAGCTTTCTGTTTCCCTCCAAAACTCTCTGAGCCCTGAAGGTTATTTCTGCACCTGTATCTGCTGCTGTAAGACTTAAACAAAAACTCAGGTAAGGAGGCTGATATTAAAACACAAATATGTGATGTTGATAAACACGTGCTACTCCCAACTATTTATTGCCATGCTTGAATACTTACCTCTGACTTGGGCATGGAGCTACAGCAGGGGCCCCATTATACAGTGCAGCCACACTGAACCTAGGAAACAAGAAAATAAGAATTAGGGTATTAGGTATGCTAGCACATGCTCACAATTATTGCCCATTTACTTTTGCATTTGTTTAATAGTGGGTACACAGAGTTGTGCACAGGGCCCTGGAGGAAGGTGACACGGCTGGGTTAAGGTACAAAGAACAAATCTCATCTTCACTCTTTGGGCTCATCATAAGGCTTGGAATGAGCTTGACTCTTGAGTTCTTGCTTTGGCTGGAGAAACCCTGTATCTGCCTCTCTACAGATGTACTACACTTCTGTTTCTTTTCCATACTGGAATTTTTCCAGATTTACAAGCAGGACATAGAGAGTACATATGGAGCCAATAGAAAGAGGAAATCTCTTGGCTATCCTATCCTATGTTGGGAAGAGAGAAGTGGACAAATAGGGAGTTAACATGCACCTAGGTTCTGGAACACAGGGACAGAGTGTTTGTTGAGAGATAAATTAATGATAGTGAAACCAGGAAGTTTTCTCCCATTATATGGGTGTGTGTATGAATTTCAGTTAAATGTGATGAGTTAATTTTGGTCTAAGCTCTAGGTAGTGTGAAACACAGACCAGACAGAACATAGACTGATGGGCATTTTCTTGTAGAAAAGAGCTATGGAAAACTAACTAAACTTCGATGAAGAGATGAGGGTCTGATTTTCTTCATACATAACAGGGTGAGAGACAGTCCTAGGGAAGTCAATAATGTTGCAGCAGGTTAAGACCAGATGCTAAACGGTTTTCTTCTGGGAGTGGTTTCCAGAAATCCGAAAGGATACAGGCCCAGTGGAGAGACTGAAGTTTAAGGTTCACTCAGGCAAGAATTAGCTTTAGTGCTTACTGGAACAGCTAACCTGGAAGTGACATATACACTGAACTGGGAGCAAAGTCCTGCAATAAATAACCGTGCTTCAGTCATTTCCTCCTTTGTGCAGTGGAGAACTGGCACTTAATGGCACCAGGGCCAGTTTCACCTTACTTTCCCTTCTTACTCCAATGCTTATGAGAAAAGAGGGACCTGAGCTGCAAAAGCCACACACTGAAGATTTCTTCTGGAGAGGTAAATTCCCATCCTGTGGGGTGCAATTTGGTTTATGGTGCGGCATTACTTTGTCAAGAGCAGCAGCAGAGAGAGCCAGCCTTGGCTAGGAAGTGGCCATGCAGGGTGCAGGGGGTGGCCACTTACAGCTTCTCTGGGAATAAGAATTCTGAATGTTGGAACTGCATATCCTGGGTTTATATGGGGTCTCCTCCCTACACGTCTGCTCTTGGCTGCTGTCAGACCAGATCTGGAGATAGCTGTCCATTTGATGTGACACTGTCTCTGTGCTTGCATCTGGCACTCCTTCCTTATTCGGGGTCAACATTTCTACTCTTTTGCCACATTCTGGATTATGGTGCAGGTGAAAAAGTGCTTGTCAGTTGTGAATCACTGACTGTAGCCCATCTTTAGCCTGTGTTTGCCAAGGACTGTGCTTCTGTGCCACCCTGCACCACTCACAGCCACAGGCCATCTCAGTGTTGAAGGTGATGCATAGTCCTGCCTCTGAGTCTTGAATAAGAGCATGAGGACTTTGCCGTAAGAATAACAGAATGTGGAAGACCATATTCTGGAAAATCATCCTAGTCATGGAATCATTCCCAAAATCCAGCTCTGTGGGACAGAAAGTTGCTTTGAAGACTTTAGTTTCTTGGTAAGGACAGCCAAAACTGCATCATCCCTTAATTAAGGCACTGCTGTAGATTTCCGGCCACTGATACTTTGGCTGTTATGTTCTTGATAGTGAGTTCTTAATTTTAACGTGGTTCCCTCCAGTCCCTTATTTTGCTGTTCATGCCTTGATTGCAATCCCTCCCATTCCAGCCAAGGAAAGTGAAGTCTAGGCCTCTGTTTCTGTTTGGTGGTGGGTTCAAGCTGGAGAGTCTGAGGGAACTCAGCTCAGAAAGTATGAATTAAACCTGTCTCTGGGCTAGCCACTGGGTCAATGGACCAGCTAAAGGTAACTCTATTGTGCATCAAATCACATCGCACTGTGGGGTCTTTTTATTAATGACTCAACCTTGAAGTTCAGACAATAATTGTGCCTAGCACTTGACTGAGAGAACTATTTGGTATGAAAATGTGCACAGTGAAATCTTTAGGGCTGAGAGCATCTCCAGGGTTATGTGGTAGAACTCGGAGCACCACCCAGTGCTGCAGGTTCTCTGCTTTGTGTAGATGGTGTCATTGTTTCTACATTGGGTATATCTTACTATGATCTCTTCTGCTTTAACAAAATTATTTAAAGACATTTTGATGGTTTTTTTTGCAAGGAAACCCTGCTGTCTGTTCTCATCAAAGCCCTTTTTCTGACCTAACATATGTTCTTGGCATGCAGGTTGCATACAGTGATCTGAAACATAATGGTGGTTTTCAGAAAGGTAAGTCCTACTCTTTGCTCTGATTGAATGATTATCCTGAGGCCCAAAGAGGAGGAAATTACCTTACCATCATGGTTCAATCAAAAGAAAGTAGCAATAACCCAGTATTAACAAGGTATAAAATAATTTCAGCCTAGACTAGGGAAGCAGAGATGTCTTGCCATACCAGGCCATGCACTTGTTGAGCAGGTGACCTCTGTCACAAGGTGTGGCACTGAAACGGCACAAGTTACCTTTGGAGTTTTATTCAACACCAATAACAGCTGTTAGTCTGTAACATTCTTCATAATCTCGTGCAATGTTTATGGATGCTTTACATTGGTTATTCGGTTTTGTAACCAATTCGTTTTGTAATGTAAGCCGCAAAGCATTTTGAGAGGAAAAAGAAAATTTTTTTTCAGTGAAAACATTGAAACTATGACAATCATAGTGCTGTGGTGTGTAACAAAAGTTGTATATGACAGGACACAGCTAGAAAGTCCACTGATCTACAACTCTGTTCAGTTTTTATTCCATCTTTTTGTTTGAATCCGTATGAGAGACTGGAGCAAGAGAAGGTGTTCCCAAGGGCCTGGAGTAGGGAAGTACCAGGACACTGATACAGGCAACACCAACTTGTTGCTCATTTGTAGGAAAGGGCAGCTGTGGCTCACCCCTTCCTCCAGGGACAGCAGAGCATGTTCTTGCTTGCTCTGCAGAGGTGCCAGATGTTGACAAGCCTCTAACTATGTGAAGAGAGGAACTGGGCTGGATAAAGAACGTTGGTGGGTTTTTTTCCTAAGAGAGATCATGGATGCACTCACATTTCAGCTACAGCAGGAAAAATATACATCTAAAATTTCTTGCAACAGGGGCCTCTACATTTCCAGGCATCCAGTATGTACATCTGTTTGTTTGTTTTTCTCTTTCCTGGTAAAGTCTCTGTTCTCAAGAATCTCTTCTGAGATATCACAGCTCATGTGAGGCTGCCAGGCCAGTTCCCCAGCATTCACTATGCCCCCAGCCAGTCTCTGAGAGGTAGTGGAGCTGCATTATTGCTGTCCTTGGAAAAAGTGCTGCCTCATTTCCTCTTGTGAGACAGCTGGGTTTGATGACTTGTCCAAAGTCATGTTCCAGATCAGCTGTGGAGCTGGGAGTAGAATTCAGAAGTCTGTAAATGTACTGCCTGCAAGCAGTAAGAACTTACCCAGTTGAACTCTGCTAAAGAAATCAAATAACTAAAAAAGGAAGATCAAGAGTTGTTTGCCTGTGAGCTACATGGCATCAAGTATGTCACTGTACTTGACAGTAGCTTTTTTCTCCCCAGGGTGATCATGTGTGGCTGGACACTCAACCAAACAGTGAATTTAATGTCCCTATTGGGGCAGTTGTGAAGGAATCTGACTCAGGACGGATCTTGCTGGAGGATGATGAAGGCAAGGTGGGCTATGCTATAACCTTCTGTAAAAGATGAACATAAAATGTAAAAGTACAAAGTACAAAAGAAGGCCCTATTGGATCAGACCAAAGCTCCATCTATCCAGGTGGTCTGACTTTGATATAGGTAGGATATACTGAAAGAATGATTATAGAAATAAGGCAAGTATAGGACGGTCACCTGGCATCTCTAGGTCCAAGCACTAGAAGATCCAGAGGTTCATAAGATAGAGGTTATGTCTACGTGGTTAGGAAAAGGAAATGGATGGGCTCCAGTCCCTAAATCTGGTGAAGTTTTAGGTGGAAACATCATCCCACTGAAATCAGTTCATCCCTACTTCATACAATATTCTGCCTGTGATGACAGAGTTGCACTCTGAACAGTGTTAAAATTGGTGTTGTTCAGAACCCACCTGAATAGCTTCATTCAGTGTTTTAAACCATCTTGTCCTGGGGAGCAGCAAACCTGTTAATTCCTGTAGGCCAGTCACCTGTGTGTTAGAACATGCTTGCTTGAGCATGTATTATGCTGAAGCTCGGTCTAGTCTAACCCAGCTCTCCTTTGTTTGCCTCTGAGCCACAGCATCACGGGTTAAAGTCTGTGCCTTGCCTTTGTCAGGAGCACTGGATCACGGCTCGGAATATGCACATGGTGCGCCTGATGCACCCTTCCTCTGTCCAGGGGGTGGAGGACATGATCCGCCTCGGGGATCTCCACGAAGCTGGCATGGTGCACAACCTCCTCATCCGACATCAGGAGCACAAAATCTATGTGAGTGCCACAGTCACTTCCAGGAACAGCCAGGTCACTTCCAGGTCACTTCAGGAATGGCCTCTACATTTAGCAAGTGACTTGAGCAGCCTGTGAGCCTTTCACACATGGGGCTCTCTGACTTCTTTAATGACTGAGGGTGCCAAGGAGACACAACACAGTTTTTCTCTTCTTTCACTCGAGTACTTTGGCTGTGAAGAAGAGAGCAACCAGCAGCCCCTCAGTCACAGTGCTGGCACAGGTAGTGACTCCACTTACTTTCTCCCAGAGCGATCATTGCCACCAGCCACTGACAGTGAACTAAATCCAGCCCTCGTTACAGCTTAGTGCTGCTATTACCTGGAGGATCAGACTAACCAGTATACAGTGACATGATTTCAACTGTCCCCCAGTCCAAGCCAACATTTACTTGATTTTGATGTAGTAAGATGGCTAATTAATAAATCTGGATATTTTGTCTATTACAGGTTTTATCTGTAATTGGCAAAATTGACATTTTTATTTTATTTTTCTTTAGTTTCCAGTTTGTAATATTATAATTCATATTCAGATTTTTCCATGCTTTGCCTCCCATATTATATACAGTACTGGAGAGAAGCTGCCTCTAACAACATAGGTGTGATGATATTTAGGTAAAAAGAGACTGATTTTATAGATCCTACAGTTATAACTAACAAGGTGTGTGTATAGACCTGTTACATTAAACTCTAGCTGTCTGCAGTTGTTTCGTGTAATTTTCGAACAATATTATTGCCTTACATCTCCACAGCCTTCAACAGCCTCTTTCATTTCACTGGTGATGCTGTATACAAATGTTTCTAAATCACGGTATGAATAGCACTAGAATACAAAAGCAGCTTAACAAAACACTGCAAAACACCTTACAATAACACCAAAGTGCCAGATCAAATTGGACTTCCGTGTACTTCAGCTTGAGACGGAGAACTGAGCTGTCATTTAGCAAGGAACTGGGCTCTCAGCCTCACCCAAGTGCTGCTATGATCTCCCAGGCTTCCCTCCGGCCTCTGTTGAGATTTATTCTGCAAGTGGCTTTGGTTGTATTCTTGTTTGCAGGTTTGCTGTAGCGATAATGCTCACAACTGTTTTCCAGACTTACACAGGATCAATCCTTGTAGCAGTGAATCCATACCAGCTGCTGCCCCTCTACACGGTGGATCAGATCAGACTGTACTTTAACAAGAGGATTGGGGAGCTTCCACCTCATGTCTTTGCCATTGCAGATAACTGTTACTTCAATATGAAGAGGAATAAGAGAGACCAGTGCTGTGTGATCAGGTGAATGGACTCGGAGAGGACAAATAGCAGAAACCAAGTCTGGCATGGTTTGGGGCACCTTGTGTACACAGGAGGTCTTCCAAATGGAAGGGCACAGATAAAACTGTGACAACAGTCAGGACAACAGGAAGGAAATATGTTCTTCCCTGCTCCTTTATTTTCAGTTAGGGCTGCAAGAAGTAAAACATAAGCAAAGGATTTCCGAAGTCCGTTGTTTTCCCCCAGAATCTTTGAATGTGGTTGTACATTCTGCACGTGGTCACTACATACAGAAACATAACACCTGAGTGTGTGTGGTATAGGGCTATCTTTTACCTTGGGGACAAGATATTTATGTTACATGCAGTTTCTAAGGCTAGACATTTCCTCAAGAGAAATAACCTCTGCTAACCCAAAGATGTTTATCATCAATGTGAACTACCAGATAGTCTCATTGCAACAGTATCTGATTATAGCTGACTCAACTCAGTTGATGTGCTAACACTAGCATTGACAATCTGGTAATGCAATAAAGAAGAAAAGCAAGCGGCCATTTAATTTGCACGAGTACAGAATGTCTTCCATGGGTTTGCTTGTTTTTAATTGGTGGGAGAATTTAGTTCTCAGCCTAAGTCTGAAAAACAACTTAAATTTGAGCAGATAAGATGATGAAAGACTCGAATTTTCCAGCCCTCTATGAAAGGCAGTCTGATCTGCCATTCACAGGGTAAACTTAACTGGGATTGGTTTTTTTTAACTTAGTCTGCCACATTACCAAAAAAAAGAAAGAAAGAAAGCCTGTAATGATCTTTTTTTCTTATTGCAGTGGAGAATCTGGAGCTGGTAAAACTGAAAACACAAAGCTAATACTACAGTTTTTGGCAGCTGTCAGCGGCCAGCATTCCTGGATAGAGCAGCAAATCCTAGAGGCCAACCCCATTCTGGAAGGTGGGTTACTTAGCAAACATGGCTGATTTACATTTATCTCAGCATAAAATGAAGCAGAAACAGATTCTTGAACCATTGTATCTGCTTAACTGGTAACCCCCCTGAAACACTGCTGATGCACTGTAGAGGTTCACTATACTTTTCTGCCATGTTCCCATGCAGTCAACAGCAGCTTTGCTCTTATGCTGTAGGAGGAGTTGCCACTGCAGCATACATCCTGGAACTGCCAGGAGCACAAGAGTCCTTGGGACTGCAGAGCCCAAGGCAAAGCCCCCTGGTTTGGCATTTGCCCTATACAGTGACAAAGTGACTGGCCAAGCGTAGGTGTATCTATAGTGGACCTCCCTGAGACACCCATCTTTCTCTGTACAGGGATCAACATATTCCCAGTAAATCCATCTGGAGATCTCCAGACTTGCCCAGATCCCTTGGCTGGCCAGATATAGACCACATTTGGATCATCTGAATATATCTTTTAGGACCCAATTATCTGGGTGCACAGTATGCCTGCCCCTCTTTTCAGGAAGCAGACTGAGACAAGACATCTTGCAGTGCTTCTCAGCACTGTCATTTGGAACACAACATATAAAATACTAGCAACAAAGTAGAAGAGGAAAAAAATAGGCTTGATGTTCATGAACTGCAATAATACAGATACTATCTCTGTCCCTTGCCCATCAGCTTTTGGAAATGCCAAGACAATTCGAAATGACAATTCAAGCCGCTTTGGGAAATACATTGATATTCAGTTCAACCAAAATGGTGTGATAGAAGGAGCCCGGATAGAACAGTTTCTCCTGGAGAAGTCCCGGGTTTGCCGGCAGGTGAGGGCACTGGCAGGTGTGTATTCTGCCTGTTCTTGTGTTAGAAGCTTATCCTGACAAGGCTGTCCATTGGCCTATTTCTTTTATTTTTAGGCTCCAGAGGAGAGGAACTATCACATCTTCTACTGCATGCTAATGGGGATGAATACAGAGCAGAAAAAGATGCTGAATCTGGGCACTGCTTCAGAGTACACTTACCTCACTATGGTAATAATCTCTGCTTTATTCTCTATTATCCCTATTTGCTTCTTCCAGTGAGCAATTACAATCACAAGGAGCTGCAGATGGTAGTTACCAAATATGAACAGTCCTTCCCTTAGAGTACCAGAAGCAGTAACACCAAAAGTGCTGTGAGCATCAGTTTCAGACACTTACTGTATTGTCCACCAGTGGGAAGCAGCTTGTGGCAGGTCAAAGCTTTCTGTCAAAGTTAGACTTAAGAAACATAAAGGACATCTTAAAACAGGATGTGGACAACATCCCCCACTTTTGCAGACACTCTGATTTCAAATGAATGTAAGAAATCTCATGCCAGGGAGAATGGTAATCACATATGTGTACCTTAGAGGAAAATTAACAAGAATCCTAGTCCTTATATCTAATAAAGCTTATATACATAATGCAGGCAGCTGGCATTCAGTGTAACCTCCCACAATTGATGCTAATGACCATGAGTTATGATGCCATTGTGGCAGAAGTGGGATCTTCATAGGTGAGGTTTTTGAAAATAGCTAATTGAGTGGTTTAGGACATGAAAGCCACGATGAAAATCCTATCCTTTAGCCTGTGTATATACATCATATTAAATATGCCAGCTGGTTAGATTTGGGCTGTTCTACAACTGTGGAAAGAATGTGTTTAAGTCCTGCCTCTACTGAAATTAGCTGGAGCTGGGCATCTAATTTGTAGGAAATGAAAACAAGTCTATTTCTGGAGTCTCAAAAGCAAAACCATTAAAGTTGTGGAGATTTTTTCAAATGTAATGTTTCCCAAATAGCAGTGATTTTGCAGCAAAGCTGATGAGTGCAATTAGTGCAATTAACCCATTGGCCATTCCATAAAAAGGCCCCTGGGTCAGCAGTGGGGCAGTGTGATACTGAAATAGGAGGATTGGATTCAAGGAGACTATATCCATGGTTTTGTAAAGGTCAGCTGTTAGTACAAGCTGGCATGTTTACATGCTGTTAACTGAAATGTCTAGGAATACTTCATTTTTGTAATCATCACACTGTATTGTCAGAAGTGGCAAGGGTCAAAAAGGCATCTCCCCATCTCCATTATGGCTGAAAATAGTTTCTATCAGGAGCAGCATCCTAGGACCTGCTGTGCAGGCTTTGATGAAGGTGCTTCTGATGCTGCCTTGGATGCTTCCATTTGCCTTCCACTAGGACCTAATATTTTTGTTTTGACATCTGCCTTCTAGTACTTATCCAACCTGACTTGCTTACTTGCTTTGGTTTGGGATGAGGGCTCTTTATTTTCCATTGACAAGGCAGAGAGAGGAAACCAAAGAAACAGGCATGGCCTTGTAAATGTGGGTAACCCTGTCAAAGCTTCCTGTCCTTCTGTGCTCCAGAGCAGCCTTCCCATCAGCTTTTCCTTTTGGCTTCCCCAATATTCAGTCTAGCCCTGGAGAAATGCATTATTGAGCCCTCTGTTAATGTGTTCTTTTGAGAGAAAAGATGAAGGAAGATACAATCACGGGAAGAGGATATAGAATGTCTAAATGGGTTTTTGCCTTTCATCCCTGTGGACTCACAGGATAGCCACCCTGTGTACGAAAACTTGTCAGTCTGGACGTGCTTTCTTCCTTGTCTGGGTAGCAGGAGGATTTTCCTTACCTGTTGGTGTGGTGCTTGCAGGGTGACTGCATGTCCTGTGACAGCCGGAACGATGCCAAGGATTATGCCCACATCCGCTCGGCCATGAAGATCCTCATGTTCTCAGACTCTGAGCACTGGAACATCAGCAAGCTGCTGGCTGCAATCCTGCACCTAGGGAATGTAGAGTTCCAAGGTAAATTTAGCATTGCCTGTGCTTACCTTTCCTCAGACTCGATGGTGAAGGTACTTCCCTTGGGTGCTTCCTGCTTCCACCTGCACAGATTCAGTTGTGCTGCTTTGACCTATATTAACAGGTGAACAGAGTTGGAAGGGCAGGCAGATAAGCACCATGAAATTCTGATTTGTGACTCCATTGCCATGTGTTTTGAAAACCAGCATCTTATCGTTATTTTGTCACACTGTCAGGTCTCCATGGTTGTAAATAGGCCCTTATCACACAAACTGGAACAACAGAGTATAATGCCATGTTATGTTTGCTGATTGTTGTTTTACACAGGCCAGAGGACACAGGAGTGATGTTTGCCTTGGAGATAATAGCAGTCATCCTCCTGCTTAAGTCTGCTGAACACTCACCTGCATAGGTGCACTTCTGGTCTGGACAGGCACAGTGTGACCCACCAGCACATGCCAGAAGCTTTCACATTTTAGGAAAGGACTCCTCACTTTGTGATACGGTGGGCCTGATACAGAGATGCCAGCTGGATTCTTTGGATTAATGCAGACTACCAAAATTAGGGATTTCTTTTATTCCTCTTTGTTGTCTACATTTCCCACAAGCCAGATACACAGAAAGAATATTTCCAGAAACACATTTTCTGGAGTCAGATATCACTTCCCTAGATCCCCAATAGTCCCCACTTTAAATGAATAACCTTGTCCATTTGGCTGCTGTTTTTAGCCTGAAATTCTAGACATGAGAGAGCCCTATTAGATCCCAGGATCTGGAAGAAATCAGGACCCTCCTTGGTAAAATCACCAAAACTGTCAGTTGCAAATGAGAACTGAGTACCTTGCCACATTCCCAGTGCTATGGGGTCACAGAAATACAGCTAATTAACTACAGTGATGGTTGCTCCTGAGACTGGCTGTTTCTTCCTTGCAGCGGCCGTGTACGACAACCTGGACTGCTCTGATGTGATAGACTCACCACACTTCTCCATTGCCACCAAATTGCTCGAGGTACTGGACTCTTATCTTATCCTGCTGGTTCTTCCTTCCCCCTTGTTCCATGAGCACACTGACAGAGCACATCTCTGGAGTTCATGCAGGAATGACCATCCAGCAGGCAGGTAGCCTCTGTTCTGCTGAGACTCCAGTCATGCTGTTGCAGATGTCTCTCCAAGCTGGGAGACCTTTAACTGGGACAGCCAGTGGATGCTGCTAGACAAGCAGTTTGTCACAGTCCTCCTGATACAAACTTTGCTGGATCTCCTTTATCCACCTGCAATGACCAGGTTGCCATGACTGTTTCTCCAGGTGGACTCTAGTGAACTCCAGAACAGCCTCACAAACCTCTCCATCATTGTCCGAGGAGAAAGTGTGTCCAGGCCTCTGAATGTGGTTCAAGCTGCCAATGGGAGGGATGCCTTTGTGAAGGTACTGGTGCTCACAGCTTCTCTGTTTAAAGACTAGGGAAGCTTTCAGAGCTGTCTTCTTCCTGGCTGAGGAGCCTTATGTGATAAACACTGACCCAGGGGGCTCTAGGCCCGTGTAGTTCTCAGGCATAGCTTGACAGCACAATAGCAAGCAGTCAGTTACATCCAAAGTCTCTAATGATAAGCTCTAATTCCTCTTCCTTTTTTTTTTTTTTTCCTTAGGGTATATATGGACGGATTTTCTTGTGGATCGTGAACAAAATCAACTCAGCCATTTTCAACCCAACTTCTCAGAAGCCTAAAGACAGACATCAATCCATTGGACTGCTGGACATTTTTGGGTTTGAAAACTTCAGCAACAACAGGTAGGAAACTCCAGACGCAATGCAATAGGAAGCTGAAAAGCAGCTGATGTAAAAGGAAAGAACGAAAAAACAGAGACACGTGCTCTTTCATCATCATCCTGATTCTCAGAAAATTGTGAAAATTCCATTACTGGATTTTTCCAATTACGATAATGCAGATTCCATTTTTCTTCAGTCTTGATCATATTTCTGCCTCCTTCTCCAGCCTTCATTTTAGTGCAACCATTGCACATGTCTATTCCAGAACCTGAGGAATTTTCTATGGGGAGGTAGCTATGGAGCTACTATGGCAGGCAGCAACTATGTGAGGATGTAGTATATCCCTGTGTCTCTGTACCAAACTGTCCTGTTCCATATCTCTTGGGATACATTTGGCATGTAGTACAAATGAGACTGTGTTGTGTTTCCCATTTCAGCTCATGCTTACATCTTTCACAGTGTTCTTCCATCATTTGAGAGTTTTTGTTTTTGGGGTTTTTTGTTTGGTTGGTTTTTTGTTTTGTTTTTGTTTGGTTGGTTCATTGGTTGGTTTGTTGGTTTTGGTTTTTTGTTTGTGGATTTGTTTGTTTGTGGGTTTTGTTTGGTTGGGTTTTTTGTGTGTGGTTTTGTTTTGTTTTGTTTTGTTTTGTTTTGTTTTGTTTTGTTTTGTTTTGTTTTGTTTTTTGACTGCTTCATTTCTCTACTCCTAAGGGCAGGTCAGCAAAGGTCCCTGGTCAGCACACCATTGTGTCCCTGCATGTCAGTGCTGTTGCTTCCACTAGTGTTTCCATTCCCAAAGCAGCATTTCTGTTTGCCCTTCTCTCTGAGGGGGGCAGCAGCTCTCTCAGTTGTCAGGTACCATCAGTTCTCCACAAATCATCAGCACGTACTCTGCAATCTTTTGCAATTCATTTCAACTTGCCTTCAGCCAGATAATATTCCTCAGTGACTTTTGGTACAGAATCTAGGATCTCTACAGTCTGTCTTCTGTGTTGTCTCCTGTTATTTTGTGCTGTTCTCAAGATCTGCAGTCCCCATGGGTCCTCACTGTGGTGAGCACCCCAGAGGCACACACAGTGTGCCACAGCAAGTACAAGGTAATGATACTCAGGTGCAGCATAAAGGAGGAAAGAACAAAAGAAGTGGTAGTGCCAGTGCAAGCAGAAACATGTCATATGTTCCTAAGTCAAGCGATTTTTACAGTTACATGTTCCCCTTTATCTCTGGAGATTCTTGAAACGTATAAAAGATCTTTTCTTGCCTAGTCAGCAACATTCAGTCTTCAACTGGCTCATTGCTGCTGGTTTTTGCCACAGCAGAAAATGCCTCGCTTGTATTGCTAAAATTGGCAACGTGCAGTGATGGCAGTCACGAGCACTGTGTAATATGGCAGTGGTGTATCTGGATATGCATTAATGCAGAGGCTAAACAAGTAGCAGTGAGCAGTGCAGCACTGGCCAAGGATGACCATGGGCTTTCATCTTGTTCTTCCCCAGCTTTGAGCAGCTGTGCATTAACATTGCAAATGAGCACCTTCAGCAGTTCTTCGTGCACCATGTCTTCAAGCTGGAGCAAGAGGAATACCTTGCAGAGCACATTGACTGGAGCAACATTGACTTCACTGATAACCACCAGGCTCTGGAAGTCATTGCACTCAAGCCCATGAATATCATCTCCCTCATTGATGAAGAGAGCAGGTTCCCAAAGGTAAATTTCTGGTTTCACTTGTAATGCCTGGCTTTGCACACAGCTTTTGTGTTTAGACACACAAAAGTGCAAAAGTGGCTTTCAGATATGTTAGGAGAGGCAACATCTTCTCCCCATAGATGTTTCTTTCAAATTAGCTCACTACTCAACTGCTTCACTCTCTTCTGGAATGTGCTTTTCCTTGTGCCTTGCTGATGAAACTTACAGCTGTTCCAGACAGAGAAGGAAGGAGTCTGGATTGTTTACAAGGGCTCCTTAGGAAATCTTTGAAATAGTTTATTGTTTGAGTATTGTTCTGCTGTTGGTCTGGGCTGCAGCTTGCTCTTTCTTCCCCTTGCTGACAGACTTAACTGAGCAATTTCACCATTGTGAGGAACTGAAGGAGAACCACAGGCCTGGCAGCTAACCTTGGTGCCAGGGAAGGTCATAAACAGTTCATTCTGAGCACCATCACAGAGCAGGTACAGAACAACAAGTTGATCAGGCCCAGTCAGCAAGGGCCCTGGTTGACTAACCTGATCTCCTTCCATGACAAGGTGACCTGCTTAGTGCACAAGGGAAAGCCTGTGGCTGTTGTCTGCCATGATTCTGTGATTCTGTGAAATGTTATTCTGCAAAGGCCAATCATCTCAAACAGAAGAGCAGAGATGAAAGGAGCATCTGATCTCAGACATCCCTGTAGAGCATTTTCATAGTCTGCAGAGAGGCTAAACTGGAGTGTTGGTGCAGGAATCAGATGACAATAGAGGGTGTCAAGAAAAGCAAGCCCTTGCCTCAGCTCATTTGTAGTCCTTCAGGTAAGTATTTGAGAGGATCATGTACAGGCAGACAGCTTTCCCCTTTCTTCCCTAAGAAGAGGGTGGTTCCACAGGTCAGGAAAGCACCTCTTCCATGATTCCCAGAGCACATGACTTTTGAGAGCACAGCCCCCACTGCCCTGGGCGCAGGCAAGTGCACAGAGCTCACATGGCCCATGAGGGGATGGCATCATGATGTCACCCCTTGAAGAGATGCACCCAGCTGACTGCCTAGCCTCTGGAACTCATGGTCTGGGCATGCTGACTGGGATCTGTTCAGGGATTCTTCCAAGGGTCTCTCAGTCTTGCACCAGCTGGGGAGTACAAGAAGAACTGTGCCTGCCCAGGAGAAGGAGGAGGCATCCTTTACAGCTTCCTGGGTATGAGGGTGTGAGAGGGTTGGTGGGGGGCTGTGCTTGTGAGGTCCAAAGATCTGGTAAATTCTCAGCCCACCTGGTAATGTTAGTAATTTTATAGGGGCTTGTGTACAGCCCTAGAACACCAGGCCCTGTGATTGATGGTGTGTTCTGTCATGATGCTTCAGACAGGAGTCTGTGTAAAAGGGAAGATACTTTTGGCACTACCTTTCTCCAGATTACTGCACACGTAAGGGCAGAATTTGAGTTTTTGTTATCTCTAAGCACCACTTCTGTTTGTTTGCTGAGCACAGGCTAGTGCTGGGGACAATCTGCTTACCAACCTTTTTTACCTATATTTGTTTCTAGGGCACAGATGCCACCATGCTTGTCAAAATCAATTCCCTCCATGGTAAAAGTAAAGTCTACATCCCACCAAAGAGTGTTCATGATACCAAGTTTGGCATCAACCACTTTGCTGGGGTTGTCTTTTACGAATCAAAAGGTGAGCCTCTCTCTGTTGGATACAAAGGGTGAAGGGAAGGGTATAACCTGGCCTGGATATGTGGCTCTGCAGGGTAGTATTGATCTGAAGTTGATCAGGAGGTCAGAAGGATTACTCTAAACCAATCTGCAAGTTACTGTAAATTAAGTGGATTTTAGGTAGACAGAGTGGTGCTAGAGCCAGCAGGCAGCAGAGGTGACAGCCTAATTTTGTTTCCATCCCATAGATTTCCTGGAGAAAAATCGTGATACACTGAGTGCTAATGTAATGCAAGTGGTCCATTCCTCCAAAAACAAATTCCTGAGAGAGATTTTCCAGGTGGAAACAACCCCACCTAGTCTGGGACGTGGGACCATTCGGCATCTTGGATCTGACCAGGTCTACAAGGTTGGCTCTCTGGCACTGTCTTGCAGAAACAACTAATTTCTCCTGCCTTCTATAAAGCACTGGCTGTTCTTGATCTCCTCATTCTTTTGCACTGTCTCTGCAAATCCCTGTCTCTTTCATTCAAATTGTTTCTGCCAAAGGGGCTGCAGGAAAAGTCAGGGTCTGGTGTTCATGCTGTAAACGAGTGCAGTGTCAGCCGTGTCTCCCAGGTCTGCACCCTGGACATCTGTGTAGCCATGCCTGCAGGTTGTTTCAGAACCTCGAGTCGTGATGCCTCCCCACATGTTGTCATCAACTGCATGTCACTATGTGACAAAGTTAATGATGAGTCATTAGCACAGACTCCACTGTGCCTGTTGTGTCTGTGCCTAGTAAAAATAAGGGTGTGAAGTGCAGTGGACTAGAAAACAGTGTGGGCACAGTTCAGGTTCTCTGTCCTGCTCCAACTTCCACATGCCTTGATTTCTGAGCATTTAGCTATGTAGTGTCACCAGTATGTGAAGGTACTTTTCCTTTTGCTTGTTTACATCTTCGAGTTTTCCTGTCAGGATACAGAACAATCAGCTTGCTATCTTACCTGTTGTCTGTCTATTCTCCTGGCATCATTTTCTGATCTTATCCTTTCTTCCTCTGTCTTTGTCCCAGTGTGGCTTTCTGCTGTCCAGAACACCTGGCCATGGACAGGTAAACATCCTGGGGGGCAAAGAATGTCAGAAGTGGTATGAGCACCAGCAGATAACTGACTTAGCATCTCTTAAATGCTATGAATACCTCCAGATGAAGTATCAGGTGTATTTACATTGCTCTAATGCTCTAACAGGCCTTGTCCCTACAAATAAGGCTGTGTTATTGAAAAAAAAGTACAGGAGCATGTCAAGAAAGGAAATTCCAAATGTAGGCTACCCATGTCAAAATGCACAGAAATTAGCTGTTGATGTTCAAATAAATGGGACCACCATTGGGAAACCTAAGAAGCAAGCTACAGAAAAGAATAACGAATCATGTGCCAGAATACACTTTTCTGTCCTGAGGTCTTGAGTGCCTTTTCTGACACACCACAACAGAAAAGTCACCATTAACTCAACAACAAATTCAGCTTTAACAATGTTGCACGTGTGAAATCATGAGGGCATGGGCTTCAGCCTTGTGTGGCCATCCCACTGAGGGTACAGCTGAAAGGCCTCTAAGGTCTGAGAGTGAAAATCACTTACAGCTAAAATATGTATATGTTGTTATTATACCCACTTTGGGTGCTTGCTAGCCCTAAGATGCATCAGAGCTGCAATGAGAGATTCCCAGGAGCTGTTTTCCAAAGACATGAATGATTGATCACTGGAGGGCAGCCTTGCCCTGTAGCTAAAGCAGAGGGTGGAAATCTGAGTAGTCAAAAGGGCACTTTAGAAGTAAGCAGGATGAGGTACCCTAAAGATCATGGAAGTGAGGGGGAGCCACTGGACTTCAAATTATTTACTTTGAAAAAATTCCAACAACCTCACAATGGACCAAACCCCCCAAACAAACTGAAAAACAAACCAGCCATGTTGTGCTGCAATGATCAGCTCACTGCCTGTATGTAAAATGCCAGTGGAGTGCTTTTGTTAATGGGAATCTGTACTGCTGTCACTGTAATTTAATGTGCCCATACTGAGATGTAGAAACATAGGCCTAATGTGATGATTTGTGTGAAGAAGACAGGTGGAACTGTGCTGTCAGAGAGGCTGGGGAAGTCTGGAGTACCTCATACCTTATACTCCAGTAAAAGTTTGCCTTTTCACTGCTTATTGTAGTATTAATGAGCAAAGTGATCAGTCAGCCTAATCCCTAAGGAATGGGCAGTTCTGGATCTTTAGCATTCCTAGCTCTGATGGCAGCAAAATATCTGGCCTGGAGTTTATTCCTGCTTTGGGAGTAGCTGTTTCTCACCAAGCTTTCAGGCACACTCCCAGGAATCCCAGCTTGGCACCCAGGCCTGGCACTAAACACAGCCTTGGTTGGAAGGGTGCATGTGGGCTGCTGTGGGTGGAATTACTTCCCCCACAGCCACCCCTTCTGCTAGGACTTAGTGCCCAATTACGTGAAAGCACTTAGTGGGGGGTTTCTTTCCAAGAAGAAAAGCAAATTAGTAAGGTGCAGATGGCCAATGTAGCTCCCATAATTCTTTTTCTGGTGGTTGTGTGATACTGTTACATTGTACAAAAATACAAAGGGTATTAATTGGCCAGTGAGAGTGAATGATGTTGCAGTCAGCACGTGCTTTCTCTTCCCAGGGCTTGGATACCACCAAGCGGTTCTCTACATTGGGAGGACAGTTCAAGCAATCCCTGGAAAAACTAATGAAAATCCTTGAGCAGTGCCAGCCATACTTCATCCGCTGCATCAAGCCAAATGACTACAAGAAACCACTGGTAATGTTCTAACAATACTAAATCTTGCCTTTGGTAAAGTTTGTAATGAGAAAAGGCTCTCAGTTGCTGTGTAACATTTTATAGCTGTACTTGGCTGCATCCAAGAGTTGGAGTATAGGGTATTCCTGCAGTAAACATAGTAGGAGTTAACAGCACTGTTCATTTACAAAAGCATCTCAAAAAAGCACACAGGTGTATTCCTGAGTAGAGTTATAGATGCCTTTTCAGTAAAGATAAACCTGAAAAGTTTTTAGCCCCTCAACACAGGAACAAACAAAAAACATTAGGATCAACAATGATCATACTATGAAATAGCCTGAGAGAGAATAGGAGAGCTGTGGGAGTTTGTGAGAGGCGTGATTTGGCTTAATCTGGTTTAGCAGGAGGAGTCAGTTTGTCATTAGAACACATGGCTGAAACTTGGGGGATGTCGACCTGGTTCTACTCTAAAACCTTGTTTACATAAACCAGTGTGAGACACTCCATTACAGAAATGAAAACAACAAGAAGGCTGCAAATCAGGGTGACACCTAAGTTGCTAATGCATCTATTCACACCTGCAAAATTATTTGATCAATTCATGGTTCATTTGAAATTGCAGTTCTAGAATGAAAAATGGTAGCCAGATTGAAGTTAACAGACTATTTCTGCTGCTGACATACACAAAATTGAACACCCTTTGGGTGACTTGTTTATGCTTGTAATGAAAAATACAATTGCTTGAAGAAAAATACCATTTAAAAAAGCACAGTAGGCTATTTTGCAGGCCCTCTGAGGCTGCAGGTTAATAGACATGTTCTGAGGGATACTGCACATGTATCTTTTTTCAGTGCTAAGTCTCCTCCTTGTCTGCTTTCCCTTTCAGTTGTTTGATCGGGAGCTATGTATCAAACAGCTGCGATATTCAGGGATGATGGAGACCATTCAGATCAGGAAAGCTGGGTACCCAATTCGCTACAGCTTTGAGGAGTTCTTTGAGAGATACAGAGTTCTTCTGCCATGGTCTCTTCGACAAAAGGTGTGTAAGCAAAAACATGGTTTCAAGCTAATCTAACTTTTCCATATGAGGCTTCAGTCCTTCCCAGTAGAAAGTTCTTGAATTACTGCTGGCAGAGTTGAGAGAGCTGTCAGCACAGGAGGTGTAGCTAAAGTTAGTAATTGTAGCTAAATAGTCCCTTCGACCTTAGCTGAAAATGCAGAGCTGCTTTGAGGTCTAGCTGTCCTTGCCCTGCTCCACACAGACATCCCAGGCAGCGTTAACATCCCCATTCCCATTGCCCTCAGATTTTTTTTTTCTGTGATCACACATTTCTCAGGTCTCTGACATCCTCCTCACACCTTGACTCTGGAATGTTTGGTCATGCAAACACCTTCCTCCTCTTCCTGACCATTTGAGCTGAACCACTTTTATTCATTGTATTGTCAGCCTAGAGGTCTGCAAGACCTCATCTGTTTCTGTTCTTCACCCTTTGGAATGCAGGGCAGTAGATCCTTGTGTAGTACAGCTTTGTTTCATAGCCAAGCCCTAACATCATGATGTTTTTGCACATCAGCTGAAGAATGATACTCGACAGAGCTGCATCGGCATTTCCGAAGCAGTGCTGGGCAAGGATGAAAGCTGGCAAGTTGGAAGGACCAAGATTTTCCTTAAAGTAAGTAAAAAGGACAGTTTATTGTCTTTTCTCATGAAAAACTGGATGCTTGACAGTACAGCTTGGCCTGCTTGTGCAAGAGTGGTGACTAAGGAGCACTGGGTTGTCTTACAAACTCTTTTGTGAGTCCGAGGGTGGATCTTTATTCTTGAAAGCCAGATAATTCAATGGAGAGGATTTGGTGTAGGAGAGGCTGATCCTGTTTCTGTGCTACAGTGCTGCAGCTGAAACAGCACAGTGCAATGTATTGGGGCATAAAAAAGAACAGGATACCAGTGCACTGTTGCAGAGGACCACCTTGACTGTAGCATACCCCCAGATGAAAACAGTCTTGCTGCAGGCAGATTCTTGCTTGTTTGTGGCTACAGCTACACGAAGTCTGGTCAGGTGGTGTGCACTCTTTCTACTGCAGTTCCATGAATGCATTTTAGTCATATTATGCTACATCATGCTAATTTTAGGTCTCTTTCAGATCATGTGTCCCATTTCCAGAGGTTATAAGTGTGTCTGCTAAGATGGCATATCAATACTTTCTTTTAACAGGATCATCATGACACCATATTGGAGCTGCAACGCCAAAATCTACTCACAGATAAGGTTCTTCTTATTCAGAAGGTGATGAGAGGATTGAAGGACAGGTCAGTGATCTTACAGCAGGGAATTTGCTTTATTTTGAAGTAGTTAATCTTTGTGGTGCAGCTTAACACACTCTGTGCAGCATTTTTGAGTATGAAATTTATCAGTCTCTACGTTCCAGCAGCCCTAAATTTCATGCTCATCATGTAATAATGCACAGTGTATCTATGCAGATGTTGGACAAAGATTTATTTTGGCTCAGTTTTGTTATTTTTGTGATGTTTTTCAAAATGCAGGGCTGTGACATGTATGAAAAGGAAGGTTTGAAAGGAGGACTTTCTCTTAATATTTTTAGTAAACCATAGACATCTGGAAAGCAGGAAATCCCCCTGGAATCTGTGTCCTTCTCAGAACAACAAGAATTCTCTTATTTAGGATGCTTCTTTGATACAAGACATTGATAAGAATCAGATAGAAACTAACTAGTCCTTCTCTTTGCCAAAGATGCCTAATTCTTGCATTGTGTCTGGTTTAGTTTGAAATATCTTCAGAAGTGAAGTTTAGTCACTGTCAAATAAATGTTTGTCCTCATTAAATGCTTTACATCATGATTTGTACTGATGGATCTTGTATCCCCTCAATCAGAACCATGATATAGGACTGAGTCTTGCTTTGGTTTAGAAATATTCTTGACAATAGTGAAAGAAGAACTAAAAAATATGACACAAATACCCCGAAACTTCCCTCTTTTTTTTTTTCTTTTTTTTTTTTTTTTTTTGGACTCTGCCTGCTATCCAAATCAAAAGCCTCACCTTGCTTTTATTTTTAACCCATCAGAGCTATGTGCTGCCTTTTTCAGCTGCAGTGTGACCATTTGTACCATGGGAGGTTCATCTAGCTCAGGTGGGCTCCTTGTCCTGGCAGCAAAACACTGGGGAGAAAGAGGTTACTAGATGGGGAAGTTAACTTGTCCAGTCTTGATGTGAGGGGTTTTCAGTTCTTACAGAGCTCTCTGACCACAGCAATTAACTTGGTCTGTAGTTGCTGTGAGTATTTTTGCAGCAAACAAGGCTGACATCAGACTGTGGACATCCCATAAAAGGGAAAAAAAGCCACCTTATTCTCTACTACTATCATAAGAAGGAACAGAGATAACCTATTGTTTGTCACCTCACACGTCTGTCTGCTTAGGAAGCAGTTCCTGAAACAGAGGAGGTCTGCTGTAGCCATTCAGTCAGCCTGGAGAGGCTACTGCTGCCGGAAGGAATTCAGAGTGGTAAGATGAAGGTGTATCAATGAATATATATTTGTGTGTGTGTGTTTATGTATTGTGCCCTGCCAGACTGAGTGCAGTATTAGGAATTAAGATATTGTCAACTGAAGGGAGAATAGACCAGATGACAGGGTGTAAAGGAAGATGTAAAGTCAAAGGAGGGCTCTGGGACCTCCCAGGCCTTGTAGAACCTGTGACATTTCTGCTTTTTGGTGAAATAAGAACCCAACTCACTTTTGGCAGGCCTGGCTCCAGAGACCTGACTTGTAAGTGGTCCCACACTTCTTATAGTCAGAAACACAAGCGTAACCTTTGTGCATCATCTCCATGTTATGAGCAAAGTATCTTCTGCAACTGCTGCAGGAAAACAGGGAATTTGTAAAAAATTACCAGAAAAGTCATTATATCAATCTCACATTATTAAAAATTTTGCCAGGGGAGGTTCAGATTCAGATTAGATATTAGGAAAAATATTTCATTAAAGGAATGGTCAGGCACTGGAATAAGTTGCCCAGGGTGATGGTAGAGTCACCATCTTAAACCAAATAACTCTATATATCAGTTTTAAAGGCTGTTACTGGTAGAAAACAAAGCATAAAGGCTAATATTACATTAGCCACTTCCAGTGTCTCTATCCAGTTACTGAATTTTGTTGTGTCCTGCTCATCTCAACTTACATCCCAACCCGTCTCGACGGTTTGGAACCATAATGACTTCTTCTCTCTGCACCACCCACAGGTGCTGCTGGGCTTCGGGCGCCTGCAGGCGCTGTACCGCAGCCGGCAGCTGGCTCAGCAGTATGAGGCCACCCGGGCTCGGATCATCCGGTTCCAGGCCATGTGCCGCGGATTTCTGGTGCGCCAGAAGGCGGCAGAGCAGAAGAAAGCCGTGTGTGTCATACAGGCATATGCAAGGGGCATGCTCGCTCGCCAAATCTACCAGAGGATGAAGAGTGAGGTAATGCTCACTGATACCTTGTGAACACATTGTTTCTATAAAATTCCAATGGAGATTTTATCACCAGCAAGTGTTGCTTTAACATAGCATTGGGTGTGGATATTCTTTTTGGCGTGTCTTATTTTGAACTCTTGCCAAGTACAAAAGCAGAGTGTTAAGCAGACTGATCTTGTTTACATTTGCTTTATGTGATCATTATCATGGATCAAAACTTCACTGATACAGCTGCAGTGGCTTTGACAGAAGGAAGAAAAGATAAGATCTCTGTGTATCAGTCAGTCCCGCAAGGGGAGATCAGTTTCTACAGCAGGGTCTGATAATGGCACTCTGGGATTCATTCAGAAAGGAATCCCAATGCAGGGTGTCTTCGTAGGTGCTACCAGGCCTTGGCAGTCTGTAGCACATGAGAGATTTCCTCTCTGTACTAATGCTGTACAAACAGGACAAAACCAGTTTGCAGATTTCTGCCTGTGGCCTATTCCCTAAAATGTCAAATCTTGAATTAAGCCTCTTTTGGGACAAAGTCCTGGTGTGGACAGTTTGTTAAAGGCAGAAGGGAGTTGCTCAGCAGTTGTACAACAGTCACAGAATAGTCCTGTTGTCCGCAGAACAAGCTGGAAGCCAGGAATATCCACTTGAAAGAAGAGAAACATCTCATCCAAGTCCAGGGACCACTGAAAGCGAGGGAAGAAGCTGTGGGATTACAAAAGGTAGGTATACTGGTGGAGGAGCACTGGTCAGTGTTACCCAGCTCACACCTGTGGACTTTCTCAAACCTCGGAGCACTGCTATATTTAAAGAAAGACACCGTTGTAACCCTATTTGTAATGATGCTTTGAAAATATAACAAGGCAAACACATACACATTTCTGATTGCAGCGTAAACTGGCACTTTAGCCAAATATGCCCAATGCTATTACAAGTCTCCTGACACAAAACATTGTAAATTTTAAATATTGTTGGGTTTTCTGCTGTTAGAAATTCTGTGGTTTTCCTGTATTATCTCTTGTTGATTAAATTCCTGTATAATTGCACATCATTATCAATAGGCCAACAGTCCATAAAGACAGCTGTAAGAGCAGGGCCCTGTTGCTGATGTGCCAGGTCTTTGTGACTGCTTGACACAAGCAACGTTTGACTTCCTGTTCAACACTGCACTGGCAGAGCTGGACCTCACGGTCACACCTTTGTAAAAGTGTTTTATCTTCATACCCCTTCACTCTAGCAGAATGATGTTTATTCACAACGTTCACATTCAAATCATATCTATTTCTGTGTTTAAAGGAACACCTGCCAACTCAGGAGAGAGAGGAGGCAGAAGCAAGACAAAGGAGGAACGTGCTTGCCAATAAACCAACAGATCATGATGTTATCAGTGACCAAGAAATGGTGGACAAAATTTTTGGGTTTTTACCTTCTATGATTGGAGGCCAAGAAGGACAGGCTCCTCTGGGTTTTGAGGTACAGAGCTGGAGACTGGTAATGGGTCATGCTTATCCCTTGTGTAAGCCCATTGATTGCTGAAATTCCGTAAGTGGTCAGTTCTGTTTAATGAACTTCTGTACAGTGAAAGAATCCCCCAAATTTATCATCCAGTCACTAAGGCATCACTTGCAGAGGTGAGTTCCCAAAAGTTTTTGGTCACATGCAGTTTAGGGACTATATAGCTTCAAAATTCACATTTGTTTATTTGGCTCAGCCAAACAGTACCACCCTCTCCATTTTGGCACCAACCTCATGCACTGCTGACAGTGCTCTCAGTGATTTTCTGCCTGAAACAAGCTGACAGTTCATGATCCAAGTTATACCATATTCTTGAAGGCAACATTTGGGATATACTTGTCCTGAGAGGACAAGTGGAGGTTGGAATTTTGTAGGAAGAGGTGGGCAGAATAGAATGGTACAGATAAGTACAGGATGTGAACAGTAACACCTGGATTTTCCATCAGCAGTATTCTTGCTGAGGACCAAGACAGGAAGACCATATGGAATGGATGCATCTCAGAAAGCCAAGCTCTGAGTCCAAATGATCTCTTGGTAGCAGCTGTAAATGGCTTTGGGGTTAGCTGGAAAGGCAAATTCTGGAAGACCTATGGGCAAGGGAAAAAGAAAAAGCAAAACGAAACATAAGACTCAGAGTTCAGTAAAAGAAAATATGCTTCTTCCTCATGTTCTGCACAGGACTTGGAAACAAAGCCTAACAAGCTGGAGGAAGTGGACCTGGACATGGTTCCCATGAGTGTGGAGCTAGAAGAGGAAGCACATGGTTTGGAAGAGTACACCTTCCCCAAGTTTGCAGCTACTTATTTCCAGGGGTCTTCTACGCATACACATATCCGGAGACAGCTGCGGCACCCACTGCTCTACCATGATGACAAGGACAATGTCCTGGTATTTTGCTCCTTGTTGTTCATGATGAACCTGCTCTCTCCACAGCTTTACAGGTCCCATCATCCTTGGGTCCTGGCTCTGGCACAGCTCTGGGAACCAGAGACTCCAGAGCCAAGGAGATAGTACTGAGCCATGGTATTGAAAGCAGCGGTCCCCATCAGCATTTTTCGGCAATTTGCTGGCAGGCACTTCAAACAAACACTTGCCCAATGCAGGATCTCTGGTCACCTTTGTTCTTGCCCAAAGAGGGAACTCAGAGGTCTGTTTTGACTTCTCAAGACACCCTTTGGGGACAAAAATGGACTGGAGAGAAGTGTGAGAGCTTATCCATCTCTCTGCTCTTGTTAGGGTTGCTGGTCTGTGAGATAGGACAGAAGGGGGAGGGCCAGGCCTCCAATATCCCGTTGAACCAGAGGGGGATTGAGGAGGGTGTTTTCCTTGATTCTAAGCAGCCTGGCAGAATTGAGGACCCCATGCATCAAGAACTTTACTATTACTTGGCTTTCTACTTCTGGGCATGAAGGGTCCTGGCAGACTCCACTCCACTGCTTATCTGTCCAGATCAGCAAATGCAGAGTGCAGTTCAGTCAAGGCTTCTCCACCTCCCTCCAGCCACAGCACAGCTCCAAGGTGCCAGTAAAGGGAATGGTGAGGGCTCAGCAATCATAGAGGAAATCTGACCTTCCCACCAGAGCTGTACCCTCTTCCTTTAGCAGGAAAGTTGTGTGTTGCTGTCTTGTTTTGTATGAAACATAACTCTTCGTGTAGGTAGCCAGAGGAAATGGGAATTTTAACAATTTGGACTGGGTAAAGGAAGAAAATGCTCTTAATCAAATCAGGCAGAAATGGCATGGAGCCATTGGTCCTGTTGGCACTGTCTGACTGTGCTTTCTGCTACTATAGGCTTCTCTAGCAGTGTGGGTGATCATCCTGAGGTTCATGGGGGACCTGCCAGAGCCAGCAATGTTTGCCAAGAGTGCCACCACCAAGAGCAGCTCCGTGATGACACAGATATATGACACACTTGGCAGGAAAAACCAGGTCCAGTTGAGGAACGACAGCCCAAATATGGTGAGACAAGCAGGCTATGTTTATGTTTTCATTTGCTTTCCTTGGTTTCTGTGCTGTTCTACCAAGAGCAAGAAAAGCAAAGGAACTCTTTCATGCTACTGTACTTGAAATACAATAAGTGAAAAAGGGCACCAGTCAGTCCTGGCAGGACAGTCAGCTCCTTCTGACAGGAGAGGAAAAAAACAAAAACATCTTCACTTGCGCATCTTTCTGTTCCTAATGAATCATTCTTGCTGTGCATGAAACTGATTTCCTGTAATGGTGATGTGTATTGCAGAGAGAAGGCAGAAGGGATAACAAGATTTCTAAGGGGATTTCATCCCTGAAACGGTCATCCAAGCTGAAAGGAAAGGTAAGAGGTGGAAATTAATTGCTTCCCTTTCTTCTTGCCTGAAACCCTGTCTTCTCCTTCTGACAGATGTTATGTGGGCAACCTCCCAGCTGAGAACTTGTTCCCCTGCCAAGCCAGGGCAGCCCTTTGTGGGATACCTGATGCTACTAGTGTTCTTTGGAAATTATCCCCATGTACCTCGTGTGAGAACAGATGTCATCTGTTCTCTGGCAGAGAACACAGGGAGAAATTTATTACTGAGAATTGTTGGCATTACAGAACAGCTTGCCCAAAGGCCTGGGCAGACTGAGAGCTTCATGTGCTTAGGGCTGTACAGGACAGTACAAGAAAGTTCTCCTAGCCAGAGATAGTGCTGTAACACACATTTAATGAGTTACCTTTAGAGGGAAGGGGGTAATATAGCCTGGTTTTCCTGCACTGCAGGAGCAGGAAGAGTTTTAGCCAGAAAGAAAGAGAAGGAATGTCTCTCATTTATGGGAGAGCTGCCTGCTAAGAGGGGAGATTTCTAGAGCACTCTAGGGTTCTACTCCGTTTCTTTCAGGTGACAGATCAGCTTCAACGTGGAGAAGAGGCTTTCCAAGAGGACACCTCGATCTCTCAGAGACCTATGTCCAACCTAGAAAAAGTACACTTCATTATTGGCAATGCAATTCTGCGTCCTGCCATCAGGTAGGCAATTTGCACCTCCTTCCTAGGGCCAGGTACCCATTACATCAAGGAAATCCAGCATCCTTTTTCCCCAGTCCTGGAGAACGACTCCCTTACTGCCTTTTCTGGTATTTTCATGTTGCAGTTTAGGCCAGCTGCCCCCTGTGTATGGCTTTCTGAATACCCCACAGGTATGCAAAGGGGCAGAGCTCAGGGCTGTGACTCAATAACACTTGAAGGTGGAGCACTGCCCTAGAAAGAGGGAGAAGAGTCACTCAGAGGAGTAAGAAATATGGAGTTAACATATAATAAGTGGATGAAAGGTTTCCCAGTAGCCTCTTTTTGAGCACTCAAGCAATGTCCCTCCATTGGAGATGGTCAAAGGTCTGGATTGCTGCTTATATCAGACTCTAAGGAGAAATCCTGACCACAAGCAGTGTGAGGCTGGACCTTAAGCCAGACATGGTGTGAGGATAAGGCAGAAGCTCATTGATTCTGATCTGACTCCATGAATCCTCTCCTTTCTTTTATCCTAAGCACTTTTCTGTAAAAAGCCCACAGACACAGGCCGTGCCTTGACCTCAGTCACGACTGCATTCCTCTCTCCACAGACACTTTGTTTTAGTCAAGACACTCCCTAAAGCAGATTTTCAGCTGGCAAAAATTGCATTCAATACATAGATCATAATGGCCACAGGCTAAGTACCTATCCCTCAGTTTGTGTTTCATCAAATGTCCTATGAGGGAACAAAAAACTCATCCAATTTATGTCCTTTCACATTAGATTTGACAAATGTGTGTTCCAAGAGTCTAGAAAAAATTAAGATGGTTTTAAAATAAGTTTTATTTGTATGCAGATTGCTGCATCTGTTTCCCTTAGGTCCTTGCTGCAGGTAACTTGCATTTTCAGAAGCTTACTCTGAAGTGCTCCTTTCTCCATTTCTGTACAAGATTCACTTCAAGTTTGTAGATAAATAAAATATATTAGTATGTAAATATGTAAATATATAGATATAAAATTAAGCAGAGTCCCCCATCCTTATCCCCAAATCCACCTACAAGCAGACAGACAAGAGCCATGATCTACAGCCCACATGCTGTACAGAGCTCCGAGCAAGTTACACATCTAGACTCTTGGACAGCAATGCCATTTCACAGCTGGGTGACTCAGCAGTTGTTTTCCTGCACAGCCTCCTGCTTCTCACAGAAGTTAATTCAGCATGGGAGTTGCACTTGAACTCTTTGAGTAAGAAGGGGTGGTAAAATGCTCTAAGCATGCCTGGAGCCTTTTCCATAACAAAGCTATTTCCTGTGGTGCATTACAGGTGCTATCGTAGCTATTGTGGTTGAACCTAGCTCAGATCTACTCCATCGTGCTGCAATCCTGCCAAGCTTGCAGCTAAAACGTAGCCAAAGACAGTTCAGACAGTGAATTATCTATTGCTCTCACATGTTTTGTTACAGAGATGAGATTTATTGCCAGATTTGCAAACAGCTCACTGAAAACAGCAACAGGAACAGCTATGCTCGTGGCTGGATCCTTCTGTCACTTTGCCTTGGCTGCTTTCCTCCTTCAGACACGTTTGCGAAGGTACACTGCTAACCTTTCCTACAGCAGCTCACATGCCTCAGCTGGGCTGGTGTCTTGTGTATTTTGATGTTTTGATGCTGACAGCCATGTAAAATGTTTGGCTTCCAGAGCAGCTGGTGCTGTGGTTTCAGCAGAAATTTTCTAATCTCTTATGTTTATCTGGGAATTTAAATAAATTATTGCTGCATTCACATTTAATTTTTTTCATTGCACATCATACAGTCTGGATTCTGTTGCTCATCACGGCTCTCATTTTAGATCTAAAATCTGGAAGGGATCTGGCAAATTTTAACCTCTCCAATTCTGCCTTTCCAGCCAAAGACAACCAAAAGATGTCTCCAGTTACAACCCTAGTGATTAAATATATTCAGGAAGCCAGTATAAAATCACACCCCCAAGTTTTATCAGTCTTTACCCTATATCTCTAAGCCCTAAAAAGTCCAATAGATATTTGGGCTTTTAAATTATTTATTAATTTCCAAGTTTAAATGGATTATAAATCCACTTCACCATAGGATAAAAACTCAACCTGTGGCTCCAACTTGACATTAGGCTTCCTCCTAGATCTGAAAGGCAAACAGGATCCATGGATATGCATGAAACTTCAGCCTTGCTTTACTAACACCCCATTTCAAACAATCAATCTAATCATAAATGCTGCTAAATGAACACTACTTGGAACAAACCAGTCACAAGCCATAGGCATATTTGGATACCAATCTTCATCCTAAGACTTGGAACCATGCAGAATTAATGAAAGGCATGACCGTACCCTATTTCTAGGAATATTCTTAATCATTAAAATAACCAGGTGAATGACCCATGCTTGCACTAAATACAGATACATAAATACAAGTCTTGTCATCCAAGAACCATACAGACTCCAAAAGCTCAGTTTATCCCATTCATCTCTTCCAATGCCCCATCTTAATCATGGACTTAAGTTGATATTGCCGGAGAACTTGGTAAAACTAAAAGTATTGATCATCATTAGACTTAATTGCCATTAGCCCTCTTCCCAGCTCTTCCATTCATACAGCATGTCATAAGACTTCAGGCTCTTGGGTTGAAAACACTAACTCTTGCTCTAACCTAACCATAAGAATGAAGTCTCCACTACTCATGTAGTTAAACGTGGTGGATAGACTGACACAAGTCTTCTCTCCCTTTGCACTGAAAGTTCTGAAGAATGAGTGAAAACAAAGTGCCTCAGGCCTCCTTTTTGAAGACATTAAGTCCAACCCTAATCTTTAATATTTTCTAGTGAACTGAAAGCTAATGGATCACTTTATTCTAGTGTATCAGCTGCAGAAATTTTTTAATGTTTTCTGAGGATTAATGTTTCCTAACTCCTTCTCCTGCTCTGTGCATGTAGTACCTGTTGAATTTCATCCACCATGGACCCACGGGCTACGCTCCATACTGTGCTGCGCGTCTGAGACGCACCTACAGCAATGGGGCCCGGACCGAACCTCCCAGCTGGCTGGAACTTCAGGTAGCAACTCCCTTTTGGCTTAATTGTATTGATCTGGGACATTTTATGCTGGTTTTTTTAAGTATACTACTTACTTTGTAGTTAGCCCACATTCACTAACCTGTAATAGCAGATGTTCCTAAATCAAATCATGGAAATCAATTGCACAAGGGGATTGAAGACCAGCCACCTTGGTCTGGGCAGTTTCTTGGATACACCTGGCTATTCAGTTACCCTAAATGCAGAAGAGTATGAAAACAGCAGCAGATGATTTTCAAAGAGGTACCTCCATCCACTCAGGAACCACAGGCCAGAAACAATCTCCTGAGGAAAACTCTTACTGTCACATTTGGAAAGAACTGAGCAAAGCTTATGCTTTTAAAATGAAAGGAAGAAGGGAGTATGATGGTGCTATATTGTCCTCTACTTCCTTAAAATGCCACCCTAGTAATTAAAAATCACATTTCCCCCCCACCCCCGCCGCCCTGCCCCCTTCAAGTAAAGCCCTAAGTTCAATTCCTCCCTGAATCTCAGGGACCCTATTGCTTAACACACATCTTCCTGGGCAGTGTACTTGCTGCAGGCCATCTCACCACTGATGCTCGTAAAGCTGTTTCCAAAAGTCATCAGAACAAACATGGCTCATGAAAAGTCTATGAGTCGGCACTGTTATGTGATTATCAGCTCTCCTGAGCTGATAATCCTGAGCTGAGGAGGAGAAAACTTGAGTCCAATGCTGTTCCAGAGATGTAATTTATATTTACGACTCACCATGCTTTGAAGGAACTCTGTGGGTGTTGGAGATTCACTTAAAGATTGTTGATCAAGTTGTACAGGGTGTAGAGCTCTTAAATCTAAATGCCTCCTTCATTCTGCAGAAAAAAGTAAGGTTTGCCCATAATTTTTTTCTCTCATTTAACTCTGACTTACAGGCAACAAAGCAGAAGAAACCCATTATGTTTAATGTCACCCTGATGAATGGCCAAAGCATCACTGTCCCTGCAGACTCTGCTTCTACTGCCAAAGAGATCTGTCAGTTCATAGCAGACAAAATCAAACTGAAGGATGTCTTTGGGTTTTCGCTCTACATTGCTGTGTTTGATAAGGTAAAGTGTAGAAAAATAAAATGAAAGCTCCCTTCTCTTTCTGTGTAGTTGCTGCTGCCCACCTAGTCTCACTGAGGACTCCTGAATTCTGGAACACCCTCAACCCAGTCCTGCACTGAAACGAAATCAGTTCTGAATCCCAGCTGGATCTCAAGACCTGATAATCCTATTCTGCCTTTCTGTTGGTTCATCACTCAGCAATTCTTGCTTCAGCCCTGTGAGGTTTCCTTTGTCACATAGCTGACTAGAAAAAAACACATCCACTTACCATGTACAACTTGCACATTCTTACTGTGGAGTTTTTCTTACTGTCCTGAGACCAGGAGCTTTGTGTTTACTGTCCTTCAGGCAGAGGCAGAGCAGGCATGCCAGTAAAGGCAGTGTCCCTTTGTGGCAGGTCTGGTCGCTGGGCGGGGGCCGGGACCACGTCCTGGATGCCATCTCTCAGTGCGAGCAGCTGGTGAAGGAGCGGGGCACCCACGAACGCCACGCGCCCTGGCGCCTCTACTTCCGCAAGGAAATCTTCACCCCTTGGCACAGCTCCCGGGAGGATCCTGTCAGCACTGATCTCATTTACCACCAGCTCATCCGGGGCATTCGCTTTGGAGAGTACCGCTGTGAGAAGGTGAGTCTCCTGATTCGTCCTCCTAAAGACACAAAACTGTATTCATGCTTCCCACATTAAAAAGCACGAATATGAACTGGGTTTGTAGTGGATGTGAACAACCCTTCCTTTCTTAATGAACAATCCCTGTCCAGGTGATTGTGCCAGCTGTCACACTGCCAGTTCTAATTGTTACCTTTTCCTTCCCTGCAACGACCAGTTCATGTCCAAAGGGGCAAACTGGGTTGTACTTTAAATTATCTTTGCTAATCTCTCTGATGTTACGATTGTGTGAGGTTCATCCCTCCTTATGCTGCATGACTGTTAAGAGTTATCCAGACAAAAATTGAGAAAATCCCATTCCTAAATGGTTCAAAGGTTGAAAGAGGCCATCTAGCGTTTGTGACATCCTTCTAGGCCTCTTCTAATGGGTTAATTGTTTCAGGAAGAAGATTTGGTGGAAATAGGAGCAAAATATTGTTATATCAAATTTGGAGATACCATCCACAATGAACTTGTGCAGAAGGTGCTCCATGACTGTATCCCAGTAAAAGAGCTGAAGTCCAAGCCCCTGGAAAAGTGGGTGAGCCTTATAACCTATGCACATGCTAAGGTAAGAGGTTTGTCAGGCACTGCTGGGTAACCACTCTTGAGCACCAGCTTCTGCTTCTTTTACCATTTTAATTTATGAATAGTCTGTAGGGGAAGAAGGAAAACCAGCTCAGTTTGTAGATCCCAAATAGCTCATAAGGTCTGGGGGAGCAGAAAACCTTTCCACTCACACTTCCATATGAAGAGCAAGGGAGAAGAATGAAAAAGTACATTTAAATCTCTGAACAGAGTAGCTTTTAAGGCTCTATTTTCCATCTGACAACCAAGTCAGGATGGGCATGGGATGAAATATTGGTTTTCATCTGGAAATGGGTTACCTGAATTATTTCCATGGCATCCAAGGTGTGTTAGACTTTGAACAGGTCAGTGGGGATTTGAGTGAAATTTGGAATCCAGATGCCTGTGGGCACTCTTAGCTGCCTGTGGGTCCCTGGAGACTGTTCCTGATTTACTCTCTCCAAGTTCCCTTGATACCAGTAACAGCAAAGAATTGTTGGGATCTCTGGGATTGGGCTTGTTCTTTATTGTCTGCAGGTCATGCAAACCAGATTTTACTGAGAAAACCTTGGGTGTGGTTTTTTTCCTGCAGGCCCCATACACACAGGACCATCTCTCCTCTCAGACTGTGAAGGAGCAACTTGTAGATTTTGCTCGCTTTCAGTGGCCTTTGCTTTTTTCCAGATTCTTTGAAGTCACTAAGTTTTCAGGTAATACCTGGAGCCTGGGAGTAGAGGACAGATACAAGATCAATAGGAGAAGACTTGTATAGCATTAATAAGGATTTTTTTCTGTACTTTCAGGACCCAGCTTGCCTAAGAACCACTTCATCATTGCTATAAATTGGAAAGGCATTTGCTTCCTGGATGAGTCAGAAAAGCGGCTCCTTGAGCTGACCTTCCCAGAGATAACTGGCATCCACACCAACAGGTGAGGGCCCCAGAAAGACAAGATCTGAAGATGGCATCTCTTCCATACTCAGAGAGGGTGTACCTTCTCTGTCACCTCCTTAGGTGATTTGATCTGTGCCTGGAAAGGTGGTGTAGCCTAGGTCAGGGAAACAGAAAGCGAAAACTTCTGAGCGGCCTGTAAAGGAAATACTGAAAGGGCTGGATTATTCCAGCTGGTGTAAAGTGATCCTGCTCAGTCACAAAGGTGTACAGAAGCACAGACAGGCATCAAGACACGAGTGGCCCAAATAACTGACACATTAAGCCACTGTCTGATGTGCATGGGAGTTCACATACTTCTTGGTGTCATGGACCAGAACAGGATCACTGAGAAAAGCAGTTAACAACTGCTTGCTCGTGGCACACATCCTTGCATCAGGTCACTAGGAGAAAAGGGTCTTACATACACGAAAAAGCCCCCTGTGAGGACTGCCAGAGATTTAATTAGTTGTCAAGTTACTTCAAAAGAAGGGTGTTTTGTCAATATGGAAGTGCTTTTGTACAGAACATGGTGGAGTCCAGAGCAAAGCTGAACCACTTCAGTCCTTCACACCTACCAGCCCATGGGAAGTCAAATTAGGAACTACCAATATTCAGTGTAAGGGAGGTATCTGCAAGGAGGTGTGGGTACCTTGGCTGTGTTTACAGGGTCTGTAAGTTTTTCAGATGCTCTGGTAACAAATTGTTCAATAATACATAGGGCAGTGAAGTCATTTGGACAGAGTTGCACTCTCATCACGCTTCGTGCCGAGGAGTTTGTTCTGACATCTGTAAACAGCGTTGTCATTGCTGAACTGGTGGTGATGTTCCTGGAAGGACTGAAGAAAAGATCACAATTTGCTGTGGCAATGCATGAGAAAAAACCCCAGGGTAAGTCTCATAACTTTTCTACATGGTGGGGAAGAAATCATGAGAGTTCCACAGCACTTGTTTGAAGATGCTCAAATAGAAGCAGGAAAACTTCATCAAGAGTCCCTTTGCTCCCAAGGAATACATCAGCACAGCAATGCTGAGCATAAGGCAATGGGATTCAGTACCTTTGCACACAAATAACCTTTCCTTCCTCCTTCTCCTTCTTTATATATTTTAGTGTCCAGGAACTCAGTTTAGTTATAGTAAGAAATTTGATCTGGGCTCTCTGGAAATACTTTGCAGAAGAATTTCACAGAAGCAGTAAACTGGAATTTTCTGTGGAATACAGGTGGCTCGAACAGGCAAACATGTTTAAAATGTAAACATTAGCTTCAGCTACTTACAACTTACAACTACTGAGTTTCTTTCCATGCTTTGCTGCCAGTCTAGTCACAAAGTCAGCATTCATGTGAATCAAACTGAGTTCTGCCATTGCCCTCAGTGGATCAAAGTCAGAGTGTCAGAGGAAACAGAAGTGATTTCTCTGAAGTGTTACTGGAAAATTAGCCATATTTACACAAATCACTTTCTACTGCTAACTGAATTTAGGCCTTCAAAATACAATTCCCTTGTCTTTCCCACTGCAATCTCTTTGCATTTTCTCAGACTGTCAAGCCTGAACAGTACCCCCTTATTCTGTTTTCCAGAAGATCCTGGCATCCTGTCCTTCAAAAAGGGAGACTTGCTAATCTTCACCGAAGACAAAAGGCTGGATGCAGACTCTAGCTGGATCTGTGCCCAGAATGAAAGGACAGGCAAAACAGGGAATGTATTTTTGGAAGACATCTACATCATTCCTTCCCTCACAAAACCCTCTAGTCAAGTGCTGGTAAGGAAAGCTAAGCACTCCCTGTGAAAAGACTCAAATAAGATAAAAATGTTAATATGGTTGAATTTATAACTGGAAGATAATTGTCCCTCCAAAGTCAGACAAGTTTTATACCTCCCATTGAAACACAGCATTTAATTCTGTCCTGTCTGAAAACAAAACTAAACCTAGCCCAGACTCTAAGGAGAAGACTGCAGCTGCACAAAAGCAATGACTTCAAAAAACCCCCCAAATCCAGTCTATTCACCATGGGAGATTTCAGTGCCTGGAACTGGTAGCAATTAATGGGTATGGGTGTGCAGTTGAATTTTCCTGCATTCACTCTGGGCTTGAGTGGTAATTACAGTATGCCTCAAGAGCAGCTCTGTGTGCAGCAGGTTACTCTCATATGGTCTTTGAGGGAGCCAAGGTTTCTCATTAATGCCTCTGCTATTAAGTTAGTCTTCAGTTTTGAGGATTTGGTACATTGGATCCTGTGCTAACAGATAAAAAGCAGAAACACTGGTGTCAAAACACACTAGAGAGAAGCAGGTGCATTGTAAAATGTGTTGTGCTTTGGATGATCACGTACATTTTAATGTCCACTACTGTTACATCTGTGTAAATTGCTTCTTTGAGTCAGCTGTTCCCAGGTCTTTCTTGAGTCTCTGGAGATGCTGTTTTTGAGACAAAGGGCTTGGGCAGCACACAGGGCTACCTGCTCATATATGCTGAGCAATACTTGACAGTGTGTGCAGAGACCTGTCCCCATGTGACATCTCAATGTGGCTGTGTTATTCCAGAGTTTGCTGATGATGTCTCCAGACCAGAGGAGGACAGCTTCACAGAACTCCTTCATGGAGGAACCTGATGAAGAGGATATCAAGGTGAAGCCTTACACCCTGGAGGAGTTCTCCTACGAACACTTTAGGTGAAGCTCTCTGTGTAGAGTACATCCTAGAAAAGTTCTTGTTGATCAGTAATCCTTAAAGCCTATTATATAATGGCATCTCTCACTTCTGATTGTGTTTCTTCTTTTTGTTCCCTGTAATTGTGGCTTTGGATATACAGAGATTCTGGCACATGGCCTATTGTATCTTAAGTCTGCAGAAATGCAAAGGGGAGGGTGGAAGAACACCAGCTGGACTGACTTCTTCCAGCAGGCCTTATTCTTACTTCTCACCCTTTCTTCAGCACTTACCAGCTAGTGAGGATATACAACCTCTCAGGCTTCAGAAAGTAAGGGGAAAATTAGTTTTCTAAAAACACCTTTTCGCAAGCCTCCTACCTTCTGGATCTATAGGAAACTACATTTCCCTGCTCTTGTTGACCTATAGAATCAAAGGAGATCTGAGATCACTCTCTTGTGAAAGAACAGGTCTAGAGATATGCCTTTATGATAATGACCTCCTTTGTTCATAGCAATACTGATGCAGTAATTTTGTATTGCTTGCACTTGTCTTCATTCAGGACTCCTGAGAAAGAATCCATCAGCAAAGCTGTTCTCCAGAAATCCCGTGGGCACAGTCAACTGTGGGCACATTCTAAAGAGCCTCTGAAACAGCCATTGCTGAAGAGAGCATGCACAGACCCTGATCTTCGGGATTTGGCCTGTCAGGCCTTCATTGATATCCTTTCTCTTTCTTTGGGATCTGAGAACACTAAGGGGAAAGAAGAGTTAGCTAGGTACCTCAGCCACCTTACAGGGGATACATCTGCATAAAGATGGAGCAGATCAAATCTGTTTCCCTTGTCTACAGAGGAAATGTTCCTATTTTCTCCCAGTACTCCACAGCTACTGATGGCTCACTAAAATAATAATGTGGCTTTAGAAGTGAGAGAGATTTGCTGCAAATGCCCAGAGAAAGCACCTACTAGCACAGTACAGATCACAGCCAAGCAGCAATTGCTGCATTGGGAAAGGGGGTAGGGGACAGACAGGGAACATGCTCCAGATATTCCTCCCAGTATTTGCCACTTAGACATCAACAAAGTCACTAACATGTTAGGATCCAGATGAAACTTCCCATTTGCCTTCCAAAATTTCTGCTTTTCTCCTTAACAGCACATTCACCCATCATGAAATTCATGGGAGACTACCCCTCAAAACAAGCACACTCCTCCGTGGAAGTCACTGACCAGATATTTGTGCCAGCTATCCAGGAGGAGGTCCTGCGGGACGAGATCTACTGTCAGATTATGAAGCAACTGACTGAGAACAGAAACAGGTATTTACCTGGGTGCAAACACCCTGCTCCTGCAGAGCCAGGCTTCCAAGTGCAGGGGGCATCAGGAAGCCTGCTGCATTTGTGATGCAGTGGGGGCAGGGGGAAGCATAAACAAATGTTGGAGTAACAGCTTCCCTTCCCCCTTTTGCCAGGCAGTGCTGTGGGGCTCATCTTGGTGGAGCGCTCAGGACCACTCCCTGGCAGGGAGAGGCCATAGAACACCATCAGTCATCTCCCCTGAGCTGCTGCTTTTCTCCCATCAGCATTCTGTGCTTATCTCCTTGTGGTGTGAGGCAGGCAAGGTGTCACTGAGACTCTCCTGCTACCAAAGCAGTCTGTAGGGGATTACATGGCACTGCCTAGTCCTTGCATCCCTTCAGTGACTGCCCTGACAACTCTCCATTTAAATTTCCCAATGGCAGCATTCCCCTCTCACAAAAACATAGTTCACTCTGGATTTTTACCACCAGTGAACAAATACTTTTGAGTAGTTATATTGATTAGGTTACATAACTGCCTTGCAGGACAAATTGGTTACAGAGGCACCTGTAAAAGCCACATAAGTGTCTCTGAAGTTGGTGTTTTCTTCCCCACTCACAAAATGATCATTTGATCTACTTCCAGGGAAAGTGAATTCCAAAAAGCAGCTTCAAATAATATTAATGAAGTTGTTTGTTTGTTTCTGGATGCATTGTGTTTATTTATTTATTTTCTGTCTTACTGTTCCACAAGTGTTACAGGTAATGGAACTTCCATCATGTGTGTCAGTGTTGAATAGTAAATTCCCTTGTAAGCAGTGGATCTTACAGGCTGTTTAATGCATAGTCTGTAACCATGGTGCCAGTGCCATGCCTGATGTATTCCACCAATGTGAGTGGGATCACTGATGTGGAAAAAACAATGCTTGAAAGGTGGCTATTTCCATATACTTTCATTAGAACAGCCAGAGCAACAAATCTTTCATCCTTCCCAGGCTGCTGTGTTGTGGACCATGTCCTGCTCCCACACAGACACAAACACCACTGACCTATAGAGTACAGATGGGATTAAAATAGTCTGTTTTCATCTGCAAAATTAGAACAGTAAGAGGGACTAAAGAAGCCAGGACCTTCTTATTCAGTGACGTCTGATGCCCTTTCAGAGCCAGACATGCTGACTTTCCCAACCAAAACCACTTCACACCAGTGAGCATTTCAGACCAATCCTTGGACACAGCTGAAGTGTGTTCTGCTCCTGGTTTAGAGGCAGAATGACTGACCACCTCAGAAGGCTGCAGAGCCCTTCTTGATGGTGAGGGCAAGGTGCCAGGAAAACTTCAACTGGCAGATTTTACAGATGCAGAGGCTGGAAGAACTAGATTTCTGCCTGAAAAATAGTACCAGCTTGATCTGGAGCATTTAGGAACTGCATCTACCTCACTACATAATGCTATCAACATGTTCATTTTTCCGAACAGAACAGGAGTACATGTAAGGGGAAGCCAGTGCATGCAAAGTGCTCATCCCCTGAGCAAAGCTGGCCAGGGCAGAGGGCAGGTGAATACATCCATTGAGAAACCACGATCTGAATACATGTGAGCTTGAACACCAAATCAACAGTGGCTTTCCAAGAGGATGGCACCAGAGTCATAGCTGCTAAGATATCTGCTAAACTGGAATTTATATTTATTCACGAGGTTTGCATCTGGCATGAGCTGTCATCTCTCATGCAGGACTTGGCATTGTCTTCACATGCAGGCTGTGGTTGTTGCACAGCAAATGAATGCCAGAGCCTGGGTGAAGGCTCTGTTGATTTGCAGCTCTGCAGAATGGGACCATGATGGGAATGTATTTCTCTTCCCTGTAGCTGGTGTGTGGTCAAACAGAGAATTATATGTGGCTGCAGCAGAACTGTTGGCTTTGTGTTCACAGGTACAGCGAGACCAAGGGCTGGCAGCTCCTCTGGCTCTGCACTGGCCTCTTCCCACCCAGCAAGTCACTGCTCAAACATGCCCAGAAGTTCATAGAGACACGTCAGAAAGAAACACTGGCCCCGGCGTGCCGTCGGAGGATTCAGACAGTAATGAGGTAAATAATCTGGCATATAACCAGCTCAAAGTGTTCAAACATCAATAATCAGGTCTGAAAAAACACACGGGCTAAAATAGTGTGACTGTCACTTTCCTTTTCCTCTTTACATCTTGGTTTTTTTAAATGATCATTATTTTTAACTTTCTTTATGGACTTTGAACCATTAAAGAAAGGTCTATGTCACAGTTTCAATTTTTTCTTTCACAGAGTTTGCAGCATTTTAAAAAGTTCAACACCACACATAATCACTTGACTCCCAGAGCTGGGTATTTCAAACATCCTAAAGGGCATGCAGCTTGGAATGATGTCATTGATGATATCCTGACCTTACTTTTCTTTGGTGAGGCAGCATGTGAAAGGATCAATACAATCAATTCCTATTCTTTGAAAAAACCCAAATGAACAAAGCCCTGACTCTTACCTGGCAGCTCACAGCAAGGCACTTCTCCAGCCACTTGGCATTACCCCAGGCTGAAGCAACAAGACCTCCAACCCATAGTGCTTCCTGAGCTTCCAAATGAGTTGTCATTCTATAGCACATTCTAAGGCACACAGCCAGAGAGAGGGGAAGGGCTAACAGGATTTCAGGGAGGATCAACTGAACTATAGGGGAAAGGTTCCACTAGATTTCTCCAGGCACTGGAGCTTGCCCCTCTGAGAACAAAGCTTTGGCATTAAGGTTGACTCCAGCCTTCTCCCTTTTGATGGTGCTGTGATTTACCACTTGCCTGCCACAGACCTCATCAGTAAAGAATCTGCCCAATGATTTCTCCTGCCAGCTTCTTCATCTTCCCCTTTCCCTCAGGCTGGGCCACATGTTTGGTCTGTGAGCCTCACGGGTCAGGCTCTAAGGGAACACTAACACAGTGGATATCCCCCTTGCAATGGAGGGAGTTTGGCACTGCTGGGGAAATGTCACCACACATTGAACTCGCTTTTGAAGTGTCTGAAAAATGCATGGCAAGGAATGCTATTCATTGTTTATTTCTATGGGGAAGACTTAAAAATTCCTGCCTCCCTATATCATGTGCTATTCATGCTCTAAGCCCTATTGAGCTATAAAGAGCTTCTTTAGAGAGAGCAAACAGGGAGGGCAGTGGGCTGTTTGGAAGAAGAATTTTATCTGCTAAACTGCCCCAGATCTGGAGCCTGGGGGATGGGAAGTGGAACAAAGACAAATCTTGTCTTCTAAGAGTGGTTCTTTTCCTAATATTAAACTTGCATCTGAATAGAATAGAATAGAATAGAATAGAATAGAATAGAATAGAATAGAATAGAATAGAATAGAATAGAATAGAATAGAATAGAATAGAATAGAATAAGCTATTTCAGTTGTAAGGGATCTTCAATGATCATCTAGTCCAACTTTCCCCTGTAAGTAACCTGGTCTCTTTGGAAAGGGTAGGGCAGACAGCTCAGAGGACTGACCTGCAGTACATACAGGGGAAGCCAACTGAGCCCTTGGGCACACACCTTTTCCACCATAAACCACTTCATAGCTTCATCCTCAGAATCCTGGCCAGGGAACCAGCCTGATGGGTGTTAAGCAGATCTCACCTTGGCAGTGAATTCCAAGCTCAGGCTGCAAGGAGAGGTGGGTAGCCCTATGCCTCTGCAGCCAAACTGCTGCAATTCCTTGGGCTCCCAGGGCCTCCCTCTGATGGCAGTTCAGGAACAGGTGACTGAGTAGGGCAGGTCCACACTTCATACAGTGCTTGCACAGTACAAAGCACATGCTGTTCAGCTTGGTTGCAGTCAAGTTTTCCTTCTCCAAATGAAGTGCTCCTTTATTGAATGGGAAAAAAATTAGTTTTCAAATCCACACAATTAAAGCTTGGATCCAGACTAAGCTCCTCCTGAGAGACCAACCCAGTGTGAGAGGCCCATAAGCTATGGTGTTCAAAATACCTGAACAGCCTGCTCTGTGCCACCAAGGACAGGAACTTACCAGCCCCAGGAGGTAATTTGCTAGATTTGTTCTCACTTTAACTATGTCAGGGTTTTAGCATGACTGAGACTCCAGGGCCAGTCCATTTACTTTAAAAGGCAGCTCTGCTCTGAGGCTCTTCAAAGAGCTGAGTTTGTTCAGCTTAAGCACCTCCTAAGTCAGTGATTGCACTGCAGCTCTTATATAAAATGTAATGCTTTCAGCAGCCCTCCAGACCTTTTTGGTACTTGGGCTACAAGTCATTTTGTATCTGAATACATAACTTTTTGCTGATGCAGGAATTAAATAAAATGTATTTCTCCTTGTAGCTATTATATTCACACTTCAGTAAGGAAAAATGCTGCTGAATCCATAGAAGAGGCAATGGTGCTGGCTAGTAAGGTGCCTTATCATGTAACCTCCTTGCAGAGCAGAACAGACTTTTACTTTACATGCTAATAAGACCCTCAGTTTCTTGCTGTTAATACACTGAATTTGCACTGGGGTGGAGGGCCATTGGAGCCTGCCCCATCACACAGTACTGGCATTTTGGAGGGTGTGTGCTGTTGGGCTGGAATACTGTTGTTCATTTCCTCAATGATCTCTCTTATGCTGGTGGTGGCATTTTCCAGGACTGGCTGCAGGAAGTGGGCACCTCACCCTGTGGAGGTGGAGGCCATCTTACAGAACAACACTAAGATCTCACACAAGATTTGCTTCCCCAACGAAACAGAATTGGTGAGGACTTACTTGTTTTCCCAGCCTTAACCATTATTCCAGCCATGATGTGCTCATCCAGGAGCATGTGTGAAGACATTCAGTATCCTTATTTCCTCCTCTCCTCTGTGTAACAAGTGTCTTGTTATCTCATAGACATTTGATGTGGGAACAAACACCAAAATCCAGACCCTGTGTCAGAACATCGCTTCCAAATTGGAGCTGCACTCCTGGGAAGGTTTCAGCCTCTTTGTGAAGATTGCAGACAAGGTAATAACTCCTTCTTGACTCTGGCAGGGTAGCCAGGCTGCCCCTCCTCTCTTATTTATTTACCAGGCCACCTAAACAACCATATGAAGCCAAGGACTGGAGCAGGCAATTACTGCTTGTGTCCTACCTAGGGGATACAACCTAAACTTGAACTTTTTGCACCTGACAATTAGTCTCTTGAATTCAAGAGACAATCAGTCTCTTGAAGGTGCTGGGTGGAGATGCAGAGCTTCTATTATTCTGCCAGTACCCAGGTGGCACTAAAAGCAGAGATGTAGGCTTTCTGGCAGCTGCTAGGATGGTTGCATACTGCTGGATTCAGCCCTTTTTCACTCACACTTTGCCCAGATGTGCTGCACATGTACAGTGCATGATAGGATTAGGGAAAGCAGGGGCAACCAGCACCAGTTAATTACTCTCTGGTGTGTTGGGAGTCTGCCTTGCCAGAGCTGAAGCTTGGGCTGGCTGTCTCACTGAGAGGTCCCTTCTCTGTGAAACTGTGATTAAGGCTAAAGCAGCACTGAGTCCTAGCACAGGGAGATTCTGGTGCGCTCCCTTCCTGAAAAGAGAAACCCAGTGTGTAACAACACTTTACAACGAGAAGTCTGGGAATAAGGTAGGCACCTTCAGCTTGACTTCAGTAAGCAACCTGAAAAGCAAAAAGCAACAGAAGATGCAATAAAGATCCCCATATGAAATGTAAATAAATTGAACCTTCCTCCTCCTGTTTTTTCTATGTCTTTGCTGCTGTAATTCTGCCCTCTCACTGTAAACAGGGAAAGACAATTCAGCCTGATACTTGGGTATGTGGCACAGGCAGTATTTTATATGATGTGCTAACCCCTCCTTTCTCTCCTTCATGGCTTGGCCTCTGCAGGTGATCAGTCAGAATGAAGCAGATTACTTCTTTGACTCACTAAGGCAGGTGACAGACTGGAACAGAAGGAACAAACCAGGAAAAGATGGTAAGGAGAATACCAGCATGACAAGAAGCTGCATGAGATGCTGTCTTGAACTGGAAAGCAGCTGATCCATCCAGTGGGATCCAGTCCATCTTGGGAAGTATTTAGCAGAGTCTTATATCATTTTTGTTTGCACATACGTGGTTACTGCCTGCACCAGCATCAAGATCCAGTGACCTGATGCAGCCAAGCACTGGCTATCAAAAACACCAGAACATTTCTGGGGGGGAAACTCTCCAGAAATTTTAAATTGGTACACAAGATTTTTCTGACCTGTTGTATCCAAAACACACAGCTGGATATGTGCAAGTTAGATAGATTGATCCTCCAATATTAAGAAACAGCTAACACATGCAAATAGGTTCTTTACAGAGTGTCACTTACATTTCTTGAGTAGTTAGAAAATTTTTAAGCAGGTTATTACCTGGTGATACCCAAACACAAGTTATGGTGCCATGGAACTACTTATTAGAATAAAATAATGTAATACTAATAACAGCAATTCCTTGCACTTACTGTCCCATCCCCTCTCCCCCAAACTCCACTCAAATTTCATATCAATTTATCATCACCTTTGCATATTTCAGGACAGCCGACGTTCAACTCCATGAAGCTGTCTATCCATCTAAGACTTTTTAACTTCTCTTCCCTCAGCTGATGTAGCTGTTAGGAGCTCTGAAAATCACAGTATAAAGATGTGGGTGCACTAAATCAGAATTCATTTGTAGAAGCACAACCATCAGGGGATGTACTTGCATTGTTGTAAGAGAATCTGGGTGTACTGCACACCAGCAGGCAGCTGTCATGAGCACCAATAACACTCAATGGTAGTCCCTCAACTTCTCCTCATTCTGATTATTGCATGAGCAGTGACCAGGAACTGAAAACTAGTAATTTCCTTTTTAAATGGCTTTTTGTGTTGTTTTGTTAGTATTTTTGTTTGTTACTATTAAAAGCATAATTACTCTTCTGAAGAAATTCACAAGCCATTTAAAAACTGTAGAACTTTCAGTGACACAGAAAACACTAACAAGATCTGATCTCCTTAGGGGCTGCTCTGTCTGTGGCGTATGAGGTGTACTTCATGAGAAAGCTGTGGCTGAATGTTGTTCCTGGCAAGGATCTGAAAGCTGATACCATCTTCCATTACCATCAGGTAAGCAGCTCCCTAAAGCAGAGGTATCTTGGGGTCCATTAAATACTCTTGAGAAATTAAGTCTGTAGGAGTATTACTGTCTCCTTCTTGAAAGCCTGCATTATAGAGCCTCCAGAGGAATACCTCCTTCAGAGGGGGCACAGCTCAGCCTCAGAACAGATTTATTTCTCACAGTGTTCACACCTTAGCTATACTGAACATGTTAAGGGTATAGCTCCCTTACTTCACTGTACTGTGGAAATGCTCATCTTGCTTCATAAATCAGAGAACCACAAATCAGGTTGGAAAGGATCTTTAAGGATCATCCGGAGAACCTTCAGGAGCCAAAAGTTCTTGGGATGTCCTTGGAATGTGTTTGGCAAGGACTTGTGTCCTGACCTCACAAATTTAGAATGTTGAAGTCAGTGTTTGCTTTAGCCCATTCTGCCTGGATTCAGAGCAGGTCTCTTCCAGGAGCTGCCAAAGTACCTCAGAGGCTACCACAAGTGTTCCAAGGATGAAGCTGTGCAGCTGGCAGGGCTCATCTGTAAAGCGCGCTTCAACAACGACCGCACGCAGCTGGCAGCCATCCCCAAAATCCTGAAGGAGCTGGTGCCACACAATCTGCTCCGAGCAGTGTCACCAGACGAATGGAAGAAGGTAAGAGCATCAGCTTTCATTAGTCATATTACATATACAGAGCTTTAGTAGAGAAAACATATTGAGCCACGCTACATTTTTGATCTGATGGTCTTTGAAAGTACTGTGGAGGGATGGTACTGGATATTGCCAGATTTCCCAGCAGGATTGCAAGAGGATTTGCCTCTTAAAATCCAGATTTTACATACTCTACCAAAATTCTGAAAGATATCTGCAGGCCTGGATGGCTTATCTGAAGTGTGCATCTTAATTGGAGACACTAACCTATTCCCAGTGCCCAGAAAAAGAGTTAAGAGATAGAAGAGTCAGTGATGGGACTCAGAAGTTGAGGATATTGGACAGAAATAGAAAATTAAGGTGTCTCAAAAGTATTTCTTGGCAGCAAATCAATCTCCTTGCACTGTGCCCATGCTATTTACAACAAAAGGCTCTTTCATCCACAAAAAGGGCAAGGAAGTTTCAGCACCTTACTTACTTACAGTACTTACCACTTAGTCTGCTGAGGGAAAATTCACCCTTCATTTTTTAGCCAAAGATGTATTACATGTCTGTGGATGCTGAACACTGGTTTTCTGAGTTTTGTCTCACATTGCCCCTCTGCCCTGAAGTCCATTTCCTTGGGCTGCTGGGCTTCCTTCACCCACCAGAGGAGTAAGAAACACTGCAGGGTTCTGGCTTCACCTTGCCCCATGGCACAGCAGCTGTTCTCATTTTCAGTTTTCCGCTGCTGGGGCAAAAAGCCTGATCATGGTGATGAGCTGGTGCTGTCTTTAGTGCTAAGGCTTGGCATTGGAAACTTCCTGTCTCCAACTCAACTTTGCATCCTCTTTTCCTAAACAGAGCATTACTGCAGCATATAGTAAATGTGAAGGAAAAACTGTGGATGAGGCCAAAATTGCTTTCTTGAAAATGATACACAGGTGGCCAACGTTTGGATCAGCCTTTTTTGAGGTGAAGGTAGGTTTGAAGGCCTGTGTGAGTGGATTTAGTATTAGAACAGTACTAAGAGATACAGACTGACTGTAATTCCATATATGAAAGTAAAAATACATTATAAAGCTGAATTCCTGTAATCTACTGAGGAAAACTCAGTTCCTTCCAAGCTGGGAGATGGATTCTTTATCCATTCTGAACTATCCTTGTTGTTTGCTGGCAATGTTGTTGCTGTAGTTAGAATACCTCTACTACAATTGTGTAGTAGCTGTAGGGGGCTAAATTGTCCTGTCATTGCTCTCCACAAGAAAATGCTGCCAAATCTTACCTCTCTGGCGAGTCTTCCCTCAGAACAGAACAGTACTAATCCTCTTATTCTGCAGTGGATATCGCCCAAGAATAATTTTTCACGTTACCTTTAATTTCTCCTCACGAGGCTCTTAAATGGTTTGCAATCATTAAGCCTGTTATCAGACAGCATAGTAAATAATGGACCTGATTCTGCTGTCATGTAGCATTTACTCAAGTCATCAATATGTGGCCAAAATGTTTCAGTGTTCATTTGGGAAAGAGAACAAGAAGCAGTGGACACTGTTAAAGGTCACAAGGCCTCTGATACAGATAATTTATCAATTTTCTTCTTATCTTGCTGTGTTACTCATTTACAGCAATCCTCGGAACCCAATTTCCCAGAGATTGTACTGATTGCAATCAACAAGCAAGGAGTCTCAGTGATCCATCAGAAGACAAAGGTAACAACTGCTTCTGACAAGTCCATCTAAGGAAGGATTGAACAGACCCTGCTAATTTAGGGACAGTGATAGGACCTTGCCCAGAAATGGTAGGAGAGGACAGAGGCTCTCTATTCATTTTCTATGTGAAACTGAAGAAAATGTTACTGCCTCAAATCACTTCTTTGCAGTTTCTACACTGGAAAGGAATAGGATAGAGCATCTCTGAAAAAAGACACGGGAATCATGATAGACTTGGCAAGGTGGTAAGATCAGGAAGATGGATGGGCAGTGCACCCAGGAACCTGCTTCAGAAAAATGCTTTGCAGGAAGCCCAGCTGTCTAAAAGATCAGGCTGAATGGCCATGTTTAGCTGCAGTCTAACCCAAACAGTCTGGTCTTATCATGTTCTCAGGAAAAGGGAGTATCACTATTTGCTTTCAATAATGAAACAAATTAAAATATAGGTTTAGATTATTGTAAATCTAATGGCAGTGTGCTAAGGCAAAGATCAATAAATAATGAAAGGAAGTCTCATTCCTGTGATTAAGATTTACCCATTTGGTGAAAATACAATCTATCACTAATCTGGATGCCAAGAGCCACCTTGATCCACTATTTTTATAAATGAAGTGGGAAAGAACAAGAATTCTCTGGCTCTACAGGTTTTCTTATGTAACAGCCTGTTTTCATTTGAGAAATGTTCTATAGATCAATTTGTTTCCCCTTACAGGATGTTTTAGTAGTCTACCCCTTCAATAAAATCTCCAACTGGAGCAGTGGGAGCACATATTTTCACATGACCATAGGGAACCTGGTACGAGGAAACCGGCTCTTATGTGAGACATCTCTGGTAAGAAGAGTTTTGCCAACTTAGACACAACAAAATCCTAATTCTTCCTTTCCAACCCTGATTGCTACAAAAGATGGTGTGAAAACAGAAAAATACCAGTGCAGATACAAAAAGTATTCATTGCTGTGTCAATAAAATTGCCATTTCAGTTCATTTATAATACTATCTGATGCAAAGATGCATGATGCAGGACACAAGGAAAAACAGTAATTCCCCAAATTCTTCCCATACATCAAAATTCTATCCATCTGAGAAGTTAAGACTGCAAAGCTATGTAAGAAGCTTTTTGACATGCATGTCCACCTCCAGTTATGTAGTAATGCCAGCCTTGTAAGACTTCGTATTTTCCAGGGAGTGGTACCACCTTTTTAACTATTGGTTTCAGACTATTCAGTCTCAGAGAAGCATCATTGTATCAATATTTAAAGGTAGGTTTGTAAAGGTAACAAAAACATTTAAAGGCTAACTACTCCGACAGAAAAGCTTGGATTCTTAAATACAATCTTAAGTACAAGTCAAGCTACAGAGTGAATACCAAGGAGACAGCAGAGCTATGCTCTGTAAAGTTTTGGAAATCTATGAAAAGCAGAGGGAGGAATACATAAATTATAAGTAAAACAGTGACAGATATTGAAAGAAAATAGGTACATACAAGGAAGAACCTGAAAAGGTGATAAACGAAGGAGGAAATTATAGTTATTTTTGCTTCTGGAGCTCCTAAACTGGTTTATGACTTTCCTTCCTGACAGGGTTACAAAATGGATGACCTGTTAACATCCTACATACGCCTGCTCATGAATGCTGTAAACAAGCAAAAGAACCTCCCAGCCTGAGAGTGGAAATAGAGCCCATGACCTGGACTTGTGCCAAATTACCTGTAATTTCATATCCCAGAAGAAATGCCATTTTAAAAATATCAATCTTGTTGATCGATCATCTGATCACACACTGAATGAACTGAGTTGCTGAAATACTACTACAGGAGAAGCTCAAGTGAGCATGTGCTTTCAATATCTGTAACACTTCTGTCTTAGATGTAGTATGAGAATTCCATTCAGATACTGGATTCAGACAAAGTTTAGATGGACTTTAATGTTCTATGGGAGTAGGGAAACCGCGTGGGGGCCCCTTCTAATAGCATGAATCTCCTCCATTCCAAGACAGACACACATTAAGAGCTGTCTTCCTTTTGGAAAGAAAATGCCCCTCATTGTATATGCTCTTACCAAATGCACAGACTCCAAGAGTCTTTAGAAACAAAGTTAATTTTTCCCTACTACTGGCAATTCTAAGAGTGGAGAGATGTCCTTTAATGGGACACTTTGAAAGGTAAGATGCTGGGTTTCATCCTCTGGTCCCTAGGTTACATGCTGCACATTACATTAGACTGACAGCCAATTACTGCCAGAATGTTACTGTCCTTCCTGCATGCTACTAAACTTGCAGGCTGTCCCCTAACTTACCATGGCCTTGCTTAAGTTAGTCTTCTTTCTTCCACATGTTATAATGCTCTTGGAAACTAACACTGCTTTCTACTGTGCAGTTTCTAGTTAGCTCTGAAATGAGTCTGGGGTTTGGGTCCATCACTTTCTGTTGTTCCTATTTCAAGATATAGATGAGCTATTCAGTGCAAATCAGAATTGAAGAACTCAGTCTAACAGAGGTCTCTTGAGAAGAGACTTTTCTGCTCTACAAAAATGTTCTGTTTGGAGTTATGCAGACATTCCCTCACGAGACAAGAATAATAGCTTTAATTTATCCTGATCTTTTCTGCTTCCTGTTTAGCAGACAGTTTGAGTGTGAAACATGAACGTGTCTTAAAGCATTTACACCAAGTTCCTTGAGACACAATCTGGCAGTGCTGGAAAAGCAGTTCTGCCTGATCGCTCAACTTTGCCAATGGATGCACAGTGGTTCTTTTGTTCCCTCTGACATGTGTGTGCAAAATTCAAATGCTGGTGGGAGTTTTGTGTATGGGTGGCAGGGAAGAGCCCCACTCTCTTTGTGCATCTAAACCAGTGCCACACCTGATCTTTTTGCAAGCAGTTAGATGCTCCTGCTGTAACGTCCATTGCCGGCAATGGAAACGCTGCAGTCTAATTACCCAGAGTGGTTTTGTCACCCAGTGTCTGATCTAACTAACTAGCTGTAAGTGAGAAATGTTCAACACTTCACCTGTATAAAAAGAAATTTTGCAGCCAAACTGTATTGTTTCTGGTTTTTAAATAAAGACTGCAGAAAATCAACCACAATGTCTTTTTTTAACCAACGAAAGTGAATGTTTGCTCCAGATCCATGTAACCTAAATCAACCAAATATCCACTCTATCCTGTAAATGATCACAGCATACACAACACAGTTTGTACAACACAGCCACTAAAAGGAAGATACCCCTTTCTGCACATCCTCATCAACCAACACATCACCACAGAAGCAGCACAGGTCCAAAATGTGAATTCACCTCAACAGTGCCTCAGGTTTTGGCAATCCCAGAGTTCCTTGGAGTTGGTAATAGTCTCTGGCTAAGCACTGAAAATATGGTATTAACTGTACACAATTTTTTTTCCTTTTTTGTGTGTAAAGATTTAAAATGTATTACAGTTAACTTTAATACAAGAACATACAAAGGCACATTATTACAGCATTTTAATCTACAATCATGTGTTTTGGTTAGACAGTTCAAACAATGTGTGATAAAGTGAGAGCTCTACACGCTGCAGAACCCATCAAGGCCTGGATCAAGATAGGGAGCTACTAATTCTTTTCTCTGTCTAATACCCTCAGCACTTAACAGTGCTTTACAGGCTGGTATAACCACGTTTATTCCATGCTTGCCTGCAATCTATTCCTTCCCCATCCAATCACTTCTGAAAGAGTGTCAGTCAGAGCATCCAGTACCAACCATGCCACACCAGGAATTCTCTATATGAAAGGCTGACCAGTGTTTGCCAGCATTGCACACACTGCTGTAAAAACACCAGGATGCAAATCCTAGGGAGAGGATTAGTGCCATGAAGACTGCAAGTGATTAGCATACCCTATGAATAAAAACAAGCTTCCCATATGATGCTTTCTAAAATCAAAACCATTTTCAAGTGTACTCAGTGAGAGTTAGTGATTTCAATTAGGTATAAATATGAATGTAAACTGTAAATGTATAGTATAAGGCAACATCTTTTATGAAGTGTAGATTTCTGAGCCAAGTTGAACCTTCATATAAATCTCTACTCTCCAGTGATGTGATGCTTAGGAAGAATCTGGCCAGCAGGTCTACTTACAGCAATGGAAAAAAGCATGCAGCTTATTTCTTACTGACACCTTGACTATATTTATGAAAAAGAAAACAAAACCCAGCCTGTCAGCCTATCAAGGCACTAAGGAGAACTTGTGAGTTTGCAGTATATTCTACTTGGTTTTTAAAAAGTAGACTGACAGAAGTAGAGGAAGATGCATTTAAGGTATGTTGGTAATAAAAACTAACTCTGCTCATTGCAGGCTATGGGCAGCAGAAGTGTAAGAAAAATGATTGCAAAAAATTAATAATATAAGAGAATATCACCTTCCATTAATATAGAGATCAGGGATTACCATTATTTTTTTCACCAATTAATTTTGCGAAATGTCCTGAAGATAAGGACATATTCCAAATCCTGGAGAACTGAACAGCTTATCAAAGGGAATAGTATCAAGTCTCCTTTGAACTCTGAAGCTTTCTAGGTCTGCCAAATTTCTGACAAGAGACAAGGTAAAAGCACACACTAAATGTTTACTGGCAGCACAGAAGTAATGCCACTCACCTTCCCATACATGCATTTTCCATTGCTGAATGTGAGAGTGGCTGCTGAAAGAACATTACCTATTGGCTGCCAGTTACTTAGTCCTTCCATGTTTACCAGGAATGTGTGGCTGTGTTCCTCCCCCACTTCCCAGGAGGCTGGGGATACACAGCTGCTCAGATTCAGCATTAGACATGGCCTGTGGCTGAGATTACAGGAACAGACCGGAATGTTTTATGCTGAGAAGAATCTGCATAACATACTGAGCTGCACCTAGGTCAGAACTTCAAGTGTTTTATGCTGTGACCAAATGCCAAACAACGGGTTTGATTGTAAATAGGGGTCTTTGCAGGGCCACACTACTGCACCAAAAGACATGCTTTTCTTTGTGCCCTTAACTAAAAGACCATTTTAAGGCTGGTGAGAGAACAGTGAATAGCCACGTGTTCTCCTAAAGCAGTGACACAAGCAGCTACTCTTACTGGAATCTACAGTGCAAATTGGTCAGAAGATGAAAGAGTTTACTGCTAAAATTAGGCCTATCCCCTCATGATTGTTAGAGTGGATACAGCTTAACCCAGTTAAAAGATTACGGTAACTTACAGCAACAAAAAGCAAAGCAGCTGAGAGAAACTGAGTTAGCAAAGGCAGTGAAGGTCTAAGAGATGGTCTCACTTGTGGGATTCTAATCAGTTATCCAGGGTTTCCCACCTCTGCTTTGGTATCACTAGTGCAGTTCCACGGGTATTGGTCCAGCCAGCATGGTAACACAATTCTAAGGTAGGCTGCTGCCCCAATCCAACTGTTGCTCACACATACAAGATGTGGGGAAGCTTTAACTTCTTTCTACCTAATTCACTTGTGCCTGCAGGGTGTTGTCTAGGCCCAACAGCTGTGTTCATTTGACAAACTAAACCAGCCACTTTGTGGAAGATTTAAATCATGCAAAGGACAGTAGTCCTCCAGTGCTTGTCAGTCTTGCAAAGGGGCAGGCACAGCCTCACAGCTGTTCATGGAAAGGGATTTTCAGGCTGCTCAGCTTAGTTTCAGCACAAGTAAGTATGGGGTCACATCTGGGGGACTCAGAAGCTCACTGGGATCATACATTGTGCAGGTGGGCTCAGGAACAGCACTGCTGATGGCTCACCTCTAAAGAAGTATTGAGAATATCTAAAACCAGGAAATTTCTTAGCACCTTAGGTTGTGGTAGCAGAAACAGCAGGACCAGTGAAACCTCACTGGTGACAGGCAAAATTACAGAGGAGGACTATATGCTTGAGATGTTAGCATCATGTCTGAGATCCTCTCCTTATGTACACTCAGGTCTCAAAAAGAAAGAAGAATGGGACTCTTATTTATGTACAAATTTTAAGAAAAATGTTTTTTTTCTGCATGACACAACATTTACTACCAACTGTAAACATTAGAAACACCTTCACGTAATTGGGCTTTCTGAAGCATGACCAACAAGCATATAGTTGGCTGGCAAATAAAGTGAGAATGGGAAAACTGAAGTGCCTAAATTGGTACCATATTATTTATTCGATTTCCTTATGCAGAAAAGTAACCAATGCTCCAGCCACACTGCCTCAATAAATATCAACTATGCCAGTGGACAGCACACACTTTGTGTTGACCAGCAGAAGCTCTACCACCCATGTAGGAGTAGAGAACAGAGAAAATTAGTGCCAGCTCTAATAAAATGTTTAATTTTCCATAGTCACCTTCTCTTTAAGGAGAGCCCAACTATTCTGAAAAGGCTCACATGGCCTTGACAGCTGAAATCTCCTTAGTACTGAGCACAGAAGCAGCGAAGGAAACTTCTTACTGCCTTAACACTGGGCCTAAGTGGGCAGTGCAGATGCCTTAGCTATTGGTTCCTGGGCTTGTCCAGTAAACCTACAAACCAGAAGGACTGGGATATGGGATAGGGCACCCACATATTCTCTGTAGGAATCTGCAGAAAGACCAGAACTTTTCACATGTAGTAAAGAATGACAACTTTCAGACTATTTGCCTATATATTAAAGAACCTAAAAATTGCTTCACCCAGAGTAAGAAGAAAAATTCTGATACTCTAACTGAGATAGAGTAATCTGACACTTCTTCCAGACCTACATTTAACCACTTTTTCCACACTCCTTAGACTAGAGGACTGGAAAGAGTAGGACAGTTCAATTGAGGAAGGAAAGACTGTGTATAGCTCCACAAAGGCAAAATGCAATGTTAGTAGCAAATTAATAATCAGCCTGCGTGCTGCTCAAGCAGAACTCATATTCCTCTTCCTGCCAGTGTTAAGAGACAATTGCTTGAGAGAAGGGATAGTCTAGATGCAAGAGACATCACCAGAAGCAGGGGAAGGTACTACTTATCTTTGGTTCCACTTCTTAGTAATTGCTTCTGTAATCAACAGCTGCCGTGAGCAGCAGCTTGTGTTAAGAGTGCAGTCAGGAGACTGACAGACCTGTTTGCTTTAAGCAGAGTTTAAATCTAAAGCTTTAGGATGGATCTTCTTGGATGCCAGCTCTGACAACTTCTTCAGACGTTTCTTCAGCTCCAGAGGGAATTTCTCATAGCACTTCTTGCACACAGGCTTCATGTCAAACTCCACAAATTTATTCCTTTAACACAAAGAACAGTTATTAAAATGGTATTTGCAAACTATATGCTTCACTAATTACAATCTCCATGCATCTACATCAGTGTTGTTGCAAGCGCTCTATTCCATTTATAAAACAACTCATTTCCTCATCTGGTGATGCAAATACAGAGATTGGGTTCTTATCAGTGAACTGAGGTGTTTAGTATCTCTAGGTAAATAAGGAGCAAGATTTTGCTATATATTTGCATGTAGCAGTCTAGAATAATGGTTTTTTTTACTGTAGAATGCAAGTGTCACTTCAGAGGTCCCCTTTGGGATGAATTAGAGCTCCTTCACATGGCCAGTGGAGCCAACCCAGCAGAGTAGGATAAGGGTTTAAACCTGAGAAAGGAAAAATGTAGGATTGCTTTTTTTTCTGTCCCTCTTCTAGATATTTGAGGTAAATAGCACAGTATTTTATTTCAAAATAATCTATGCAATTGCAAATATTGTCATGGAGGGGAGCAACCACTGTTAAGGAGACATGGAGGCTGCAGGTTGTTCAGGACAGGCAGTTCCTCAAAGTTTAGAGCCTTCCCTCTGTACTGCTGAATGAATTCCCCTCTCACCCAACCTCCTTACAGAATAGACTAATGATGGAAAATAAATCAGAGAGGATGCTGAGTGTCAGCTCCCTTTCAGCACTGAAATCAGTGCAATTATAAGCACCTGTTCCACAGAGAAAAGGTAGATTGGCCTTCAGAGAGGCAGTGGCTCATGGCTCCTCCAGGCTGATACCCTGCCTTAGGGGCAAATGTCTCACATGGTCCCAAAATGTAAACACTGACTTACTTCAGTGTGAGCTTGACATTGCAGGTGGAGCAGGAGAAGCAATTCACACACCAGGCCTTGTTAAGAGCTGATACCACTGCAAAAGTAAAAGCACCAAGTAAGAGGAAACTGATGGATTATTTGAATTCCGTTTATATCCAAATTCAAATGAGGCCAGATGTGAAAACAAACACTGTTGTCTTGCAACTGTGGGACTGCAACAGCTGCACTAACAAATGAAACAAGGACAGCAACCCAAAACAAGCAGAGAACAAATCTTACCATCTCCCTCTATCACGTGGCTGCAGTTGTAGCAGACATCTCCAAAGAGCTGCACAGAAAAAGAAATAAGAATACAAACTCATGTTGCTGTCTACTCATGGTCCCCAAACTACACAGCTGGTATGAACATTAAATACTAATTATCAAAGAATTCCCAGATACAGCAGTGGCCCCCAAATATACCATTTTAAATCTTCTGAATAACTTCTCATACACTAGCCAAATAGTCTGTGCTCCTTTGGATCTCACACCAGTAAATACTACAAAACCTTTTTTGTTGATGCCTCACACTCTAGTACTGTTATGGGATCTTAAAAGTCCTGTATATGTAGAGAAGAAAGGATGAGTAGAGTGTGATCCTTAGTGTAGACAAACATCTCCTGATGCTCAACTACAAATACCAAAATAGAACTATTGCTAAAATATAGCTACTATCAGAACACCAACATTTACTTCTTATGAGAATGAGTCATTTATCTGACCGAAAAAAATACCAAACCAAAGAGTTTTTCCATTGAATCACACCCAAAAAACAAGGTTTGATTTTTTTTTGTTTTTATTTTTGTTTATTTATCTACTTTTCTATGTTTGAGACAATGCAACAGTTGCCTCAGACCCAAAGAAAAAAGTAATTATCAAAGAAGCCCATACAAATACATTAGAAGTAAAATTACAGGGATTTTAATATTAACCCACAGTCAGGGATTTTCTATCAATAGTACAAATTAAAATCAGTGTCCCCAAGACATTTCTATTCTGTTTTCAGCATCACTTTTCTGCCAAGAAAGACTATTATTTTTCTGTTAAATCTGACTCATTTCTTAATATTCCATTGCCTCTACAAATTCAGATTATGCAAAATCTGCATAGCTTTGCATATATAAAACATGAACAAGCATTTTCCAGACACAAGTACCTACAGCACAGATGGTGTGCTGCATTTACCTGATTATAATGAGTCTCACAATAGGCCAGCCCTTTTTTTTCATAGTGTCGGTGCCCCAAGAATGGCTTCTCACATTTGGCACAAACAAAATGCTGTAAAAGAAAAAAAAAAACATTCCAGGGCAGGCAAAACAACTTTCCCATCACCAGGGGAAAGCATGGCAATAAACTATAGCTCAATACATGACACTTGATCACAGAACAGTTTGGGTTGGAAAGGATCTTAAGGCTCATCTCATTCCAACCTGGCCTTGGACACTTTCAGGGATGGGGCAGGCACACCTTCTCTGGGCAGCCTGTGCCAGGGCCTCAGGGCCTTACAGGGCAGAATTTCTTCCCATTATCTAATTTAAATCTGCCTATTTTCATTTAAAGCTGTTACCTTTTTAAGCTGTAATGAAGCACAGACAGGAAAGATCTTTATGGAAGCAAAAAAAGAGAGGAGATATTTAGTCTATTTATAGTAATTACGAGTTGTATTAAAGATAGGTGGAAGACATGCTGGAAGGGCAATCATCTTGTGTCTATCCTGATAGACTTGTGGACTATTATCTTGCTTGATTCAGGGAAGAGAAGCAGGAATATAAACATAGTTGGTATGAATACACCTCAAATGAGCAGCAGCATCTCTCTCAGATCAAGCCCTAGGAGGCATAAATGACTGAAACAAGGATGACTAAAAATCTTCAGAGCAAGTTGTGATGACTCAGCTGAAAGTTACAGAAACAATGAGCTGAAAAGGCTTAAAAAGCAAGAACTGCTCAGCTTTCAGTAAAAATTCTGACACTGTTATGTGCCTGGTAACTCAAATTGGAGAGGATATATCTAAGTACATCATACAAAATATGTAAATGCTTTTCAGTGAACCCTATTCTGCAAGGATCACTACAAATTTTAAAAGTAAGGTTATTATGGTAATGAAAACAGCTTTCTTCCTTTCAGGAACCCTGATGGCCCTGCTGTAACTCATTCACTCACAGAAGGTGAAGACAATCCGAAACATAAGCAATCGGGTTTTGTCTGAATTTACATATTACAGACCACGTGCATGTCTATAGCTTCCAACCAGCACCAGTCCTCTTCCAAACCAGCTATAGAAGGGAGTTGAGATGCAGAGAGGCCTCACCTCGACGTGCCACTGCTTGCCCAGGGCATTGACGACGCGGCCCTCGATGGGGCGGCGGCAGGCGCCGCAGATGGGGATGCCCATCTTGTCATGGCAGGGCAGGCAGAACAGCTCCCCCTTCAGCTCCCGCGCCTCGGCCGTCAGCTCCTTCCTGCCAACAAACACACCCCGGAGGTGAGAGCTCTCAGGGAAACTCTTCAGTGCCCAGCAGGAAGTTTTAGAAGACTAAACCTGCCAGTTAACTTAGGCAATATTCACGCTACAAATGCAGTCATTAAGTTTAGCCAGTGAAATACAGTTATTGTCAACTCATCTTTCTAGAATTGCTTTCTCAGTTTACCAGACAAGAAGGCATGTGGAACATGATGTCTGCAGCTGGATACTCTCACAGACATACCAGGGGCACTTACAGGTATCTTTGAATGGGAGAGCTCAGGCCCAAGAACCATCCAAGCAGTGCTCAACACCGAGACATTTACTTGCACTGTTACCCATTCTGGGGCAGTGCTGTGCCCAGGTAAATTGCCTTCATGGTAAGTAATTCAGGTCAGACAGGTATCAGCATGATCAGTACCACAAGACTCACACAGTTCATCAAGCTTTATTTTTCTGTCCAGGAATTTAAAGTAAAACTATTTTGGACAGCCTGGTAACTCCTATCTTTGGAAAACCTCTGCTATGGTAATCGGCACACAGCCTTTCAGATAAGTTCATGCCACCGAACTATTTTCACTTTCATTATAAACTAGCATTATCCAGTGTTAGAATAAGAGAACACTGAATGGCAAAATAGAGCTAAAATTCCTGTAGTTTTTCTGAACTTATTTAGGTTTCTCCTCACACAATTTCTATTTGCTCGACAATGTGAAAGCAGCAAAGTTTAGACCTTGGGAAAGACTGCACTGATGACTCAACTGTTTGTCTCTCTCCTTTTTTTCAGAGTTTACAATATGACAACATACCCACAGTGGGTGCAGTTGAAGTGATCTGGATGGTAGGAATCATTCCTAAACATCAGAGGCTGCTCATCAATTATCAAGTGGCACTTCTGGCAGATGTACTTGCCCAGCCCCTTAGCTTTTTCACGGTTGTGGCATGGCCTGCACAGGTGCCTGGTTGAACAAAGTAAATGAAAGAAAATATTAAAAAACTCTTTCTGCTAACAATATATACTACAAACTGTAGAAGTACTTTATGTAACAGAACTGTCTTCTGAAGTCAGACTAAACACAATTCAGTTTGGTATCCAGTGTTTCACACCAGTCTCACAGAGAAGAATATGAGTATAAAGCAGACACACACTTGTATTTCCCCAGAAGACTACTCCAGCATTCACTGATTTCTATGCCATCAGGGGTTATCACTCAGTCATTCTTCCAGGGATCCTTTCCAACCTCTAGGTCTTTTCTGATAGCTGGGTAAGGAAAGGTGGCAACAGCCTCTATCCATAACTAATGGCTCCAACCATAACAGAGGCATTACAGCACTGGGAGAGAGTCAAGGAGAGAGAATAAATGTATCAAACCAAAGTGCATTGCTTGAATGCCTTTTACCACGGCTGGATTCCTTAGTCTTCAATACCTAGAAAAAACAAGAGACCTCTTCTTGCCTACAAATTCCTTTTACTCCTAAGCTAAAGGAAATTAAGAACCATGCAATTTTATGTGGTAAAAGCAGCTGTATTCCTAGCACGTGTCCTTGAACACATTACAAGCAGACTTCTAAACAGACAGATAACCCAAATTTCTGGTAGAAAAGCTCAAGCAAAGGCATAAAAAAAAACTTGTGAAGGCTGATGTAAGCTACTAGTTTTATCCCAGTGTTTAGCAACTCTAAGGAGAAGCTGTTGCCTATTACCTATCCCTCTAGCTGCAACGCTGTGGGCTGGGAAGAATTCATGATAAAAGAAAAATGACGGAGAATGACAGACTTATGTGAGTTGCTTTGTCCCAAAACCAACAGGTCTGCTTAGCTCCTTTCACTGTATCACGATGTCAAACACTGAGATTTACAGGTCATTCTCAAAACACATGAGACAAAAGAAAAAGTTCAAATGGAAAGGGCAGATTTATGGATCAAGTAGTGGGTTCTTCACAGGTCCCCCTCCAAAATTCTGCCCTGATTAATTACTTACCCTTAGATGTGTGAAATGGGGATAAGAATACAACACATATTGTTGTGAGGCCTCAAACATTTATGACTCTCAGCTGGCAGGTGCCTGTCTAAGTGCTAAGTATCATTATTATTCTCTCCAAATCTGAGTCCTTCTGTCAGCAAGTGTCTCTGCCCAGGGCTGGAAGTACTGACCGCCCAGACGGAGTCCAGAAAAAGCAGACAGCACCCCATTATAAGAAAACATGCAGCTGTGCTCATCTCAGCATAAAGGCATCAATTTTATTCAGCACTGTCAAATGCAGAGTAATTATACAGGGCTGGACATGGGGACCCCGAAGCAAGAGTCCTGAAAGAGACCCCTCTCATTCAGCTGAATGAGATGCCTTCAGCCATTTGCACTGATAAACCATTATCAACCCCCTCCTCACTCACAAACCCTCTGCCCTCCCACAGACCCTCTCTATTGGAAGCAAAGGGAAGTGTTGGACAGGCTAAGCTGTTACCATAGCAGCCTCCCCTCTCCCTCACCCTCTCCCCCTCCCCCTTCCCACCATTATGGAATTATCCCACTCTGAAATGTCCCGTTGTGTCTGTTAATACTAGATTTCCCCCAAACAATGCATCTCTCCACCCTCCTAAAATAATCAGGGCACTCCAAGGATTCTCTATTTAGGGCTGGAGGTTCAGCAGCAGCCTTCAGTAAGCACCATGAACACTGGCATATTCATGCAGGATACTCATATCTACACCAGCAGCAGCAGCAGCAGCCCCAGCACCAAGAGCTAGGCTGGGATGAAGACTGCTCCTCAGTGCTGGGGTGTCCTCTCCCCTGCTCTGCTGTGTGACTGAGCTGATAATGTGTTATCAGAGAGAGGAGGACACTCTATAGAGGGGCTCCCCTCTCTGCTCTCAGCAACTCTGCAACTGTGCACTCTCTTGGAATCATCTTGTTTGCTCTGCTCTGTTTCTACCTAGTTTGCTGTCATCAGAAGGAGTTTGTTGAGATATTCCCTGAAAGAACCCTCTACTCCACCCACAGGACTGCACTGTAAAGAGGTAAGAGACCAACTTTTGTTAGAGGGGCTTTGGGAGCTTTTTTCTTTTAGTTTTAGCTGGTGCCAATGAGAAGCAGAACACATACTGAGGTGGATGAATATAATGGAAATGTCTGAATCTAAGAATAGGCAGCATTTTCTGAATTTCTAAGAATAATTTCCTTGCCTTTTTTTACGTCACTCCTTCAAAACAAAAAATATTTTCAAACGTTTGTACCTAATGTATATCCATTTGTGCCAGTTGTATGGTATGCCTAGTGCTCTATGACACTGCTTTGATGCTCACAAAAACCAAGTATTTCAGCTGAACTACAGGCTCAGCAGAGAGTGATTTTCAGGAGAATACCTTCAGTCAGAAATGGACCATTTCTAATGAAGAGTACTTTGAGTGAAAGATAGGAGACACTCATTTGACAAGACACTAAACTCATAATCATAAAAACACACAAACCAGTATAATCATACCAGAAAATGCTCTAGGTGAGAACAAGAACAGGAATTTCTGCTACCTACCACAAACCCTAACATACAGGTCAGTTTATCTGCAGTGGGCAAACAGAAGCTCCCAACTAGCCAGAAAACTCTCTACAATGAGCTAAAGTTTTCTCCTGCTAGTTCTTTCATTAATGACAGACAGAGCATCTGCTGAAAAAGCGACTGCCTTATGTCCATACTGACAGCCTTGTGGATTGTTCTCTTGCTTGTTTCTGAGCAGAAGAGAAACAGGGCATGAAATATGGTCAGTGTGCATGCATGTATTTCAAATGAGCAATGACATCCCCATTTCAGCTCAGCCCTGGGAAGCCTGGGATAATGGCTCATTCCAGAACACTGCTCTGTTCAGCAATACGTAAATCACTAAATATTCACACAACATCAAGACTGCAGTCCAAGCAGAAATTATTGGCCAATGAGCCAGACTCCTACAGGAGTTTTCTGTCTGTGGAATGAATGCCTCTTGCACCATATAGCTTAACACATTCTAGGTAATTTCTGAAGGTTTCTAGTTTGCTCTTAGTATTTATACAGACTATAGGAATCCCAGTGCTTTGTCTGTAAGCATAAAAAAACTAAACACATTTATTTTAAATTTATAGGATAAACCCAAGGAGAATAGGAGTGGAATTGCAAATAACTGCGAAGGGCTTTCAACATCTTCTACAGAACACACTGTCAGAGAATTATTACTTTTCTAAAGCTGTAGAATTTTGTTAAAAACACGTAAAGTCTAAAAATAAGCCCAACAATTAATTCTAGTGACATTTTGGCTTTTTTCTCAGCCTACTCAAGTGCTACACCACTATTTTCACCCAATAACTAGAATTACAGAAAACATTAAAGCTGTAATAAAAATTTCCTTTTAACTTAAAACATAAGCAAGATTAGAAGGAGGACCACTTCCCTTTTCTATAACTTTTAACCAGACAACAAAAAACATCTCCCTTCACCTTGCTCTAGAAAGAAATTAGATAAGAGCAGCTCTCCTATGAAGGCCATCATTTGCAAAGACTGAATCTATTTCAATTTTATCATTAGTTCTAAGCCTCTCTCTGTCTGACACTGACATATTGAGCCTCCAGATAGCTCTGACATTCTCCCTTCCACTCCAGCCCACAGCATTTTGCACTGAAAGCATGTCTGTATAGAAATCCATAACAGACTCAATGCTGTCATCAGTGAGGATAAAACTTCCAACTTGAAGTCTTGCCTGTCCTAAGTCTGGCACTGACATGCAGCTGAATCTGAATTCCCAAGATCTGCCTTAGGAAATCAACTCAAATGAATGGGTTCAGTCTATCATGCTGTTAAACCCCTAATAATTAGCTTGTAAACAGGGAAAAGTCTGCTTACTCCTTCACTTTGGGAACTGATTTAAAGCATTATCAATAGGACAAGAGCCATCCCAGTCTGTTCCATCAGCCAGCCCTGGATTCTGCTTTTTCAGCTGCTCCAAGCCAGGGTTTACTGCTTGCTCAGGTGTCACAACCATGGATACAGCAACCTTTAGCCATAAGACCACCCTACCCCTGACAGGTGTGTACACGAGGATCACCTGATTTACACTTTTTGCAGATGAAAAACATAATTAAACAATGGGCCTGACACGAAGAAAAAGGCTTAATAGCTAGAACATGAGGTGATAAGCACCACCATAAATTAACAGCCAGTAAATGTGTTTCTCTTTTGGTATGTGTTTCTCTTTTAGTATTCAACAGAAAAATACATATTTAAACTAATTCCATCCAGGAAGGACAAGGAAGTGAATCAATGTTACTACCCCATACAAACTTTGAAGTCTTGAGTTCAAGACTACTTGCAGATTTTACTTTGTAAGGGACAAATAATAACATACACAAAAAAATGTGGTATCCCCTGTAAACTTGTGACCTTCACACAAAAAAAAACAAAAACAAGCCACAGCAGGGCATTTTCCTTTTGTATGTAAAAGCACTACTTCCTAGATATTGTTACAGATAAGGACAAAAGTCTTTCTTGCACATGCAATTACAAGTGCAAGATAGCAACTTGTTATAAGTACTCAAATCCAGAAGGGTATCCAGGCAATACATGAAGTAAGAAGGACCCTCTGTGGCCACAGGAAGAGCTTCCAATTTCTGAATTTCATCCAGTCTCCCTGCTATTGACTTTGTCTCTTCAACTGTGAACCAAACAGAAGTGATCCAGCACATTAATCTCCAGCTATTCCAGTTTTCTGTTCACCTGAAAGTAACAGCAGCCAAACTGAAGATATTAATTACCTTGGATTTTTCTTACATTTTTCAATACATTTGTTTCTCCTTAATCCCATTTCAGCTCTCTATGATCCCAATATTTTTAGACACCTGAACAATGAGTTCTGTTGGGGACCTGGATGCAGTGCATAATGGATGTATTTAAAGATGTATTGAATATTATGCAGAAATGGTCAGTCAGTACAAAATGCAATGGTGAGCAAAATGGAGGTACTGCTGCACATACTGTCACACTTCTGAGGAATCCAAGTAATAGAGACAATGCTGGAATTTCAGACCACCTGCATTTCCCTACCACCTATACCCCCAGATAAGCAATGTATAAAAAGCCATGGGTAGGTGCTCAGAAAGTATCACACTTGTTGATGCTGTTCAGGTCACTGCAAACAGACTGGCAAAGCTAAGATCACTTTTACTAAGCTTCTACTTGGAAAAGGCCCTCAATAAGCTACAGTGGAGCTCAGGCTTTTGAAGGAGGAAAAGAAAGAGCTATAGTGGAAGATAAAAGCTGCAGAGAAAGGATGTCACTTTGAGAGGTGACTGACAGCATGGGCATTATTTAAAATCTTCCCTGAGTTAATTTGGTATCAAAAGAGATGTTGTTGCCCATCTGAAAAGTTTCCTCCTATACTGGAACTAGGTGCATTTGCCTTAAACACAGGACTTTAAAATAATGCACAAAGGTTTTCAGGAACCCTGTAGATTTCTTTTAATAACAGCAATATTTGACCTGTCTTTTATCTCTTTCAAGAACAAGACAGATCATCTAAGCTAGATCACCTTATAACAGATACCTGTGCTGAGTCAACAGAACTCCTCAGTCCTGAATCAGGCTTTCAAATGGAAACGTGGCAAGTACTTTCTAGTTAGATATATAGAGCTCACTCCTGCTCCTCTAACCAGACATGCAAGCATCTCACCACCTGGTCACACAGCTGACCTCAGCACAGGCTGGAGACAAGCTCATCACCAGGTAGTCAGCTCTTCATTGGGGTTCCTTCCACAGGAATTACTGCTCTGCTAAACCCAGCTGAGCAGAGGGTATTCAGAATCCTAATATAAGGTTTAAGTTCAGACTGACCTGTCATACTAAACACTGATGCTAGCAAACAGGAGACATTGCTGACTTTCATGTGTGGGTTTTTGGGTATTTTGTAGGGTTTTTTTCTTCTTGTTTTCCAAAAATCTAGGCTTTTTTGTAATATACTGTCTTAATTCTTTCACATTTAGGGCTTTATTTTCTTCAGAATTGTGAGGGAAAATGAATGGGCCAGCAGCTTCAAGCCTGCTCTTCAACTGCTCAAATCAATCAAATTTCGCTTTGGAAACATCAGAGCAATGCGGCAAAGAGACACACCTTGAGAACATGATTTTTGCCACTTTCTACTTTCTGGACTTCATCCTGGCTTTTGCTGGCAATGCCCTGGCTCTTTGGCTTTTCATCCGGGACCAAAAGTCAGGCACACCTGCCAACATTTTCCTGATGCACCTTGCTGTGGCTGACCTGTCCTTTGTGCTGGTACTTCCCACCCGCCTGGTCTACCATTTTTCTGGTAACCACTGGCCATTTGGTGAGATCCCATGCAGACTCACTGGCTTCCTTTTTTACCTCAACATGTATGCCAGTATCTACTTCCTGATGTGCATCAGTGTAGACCGTTTCCTGGCCATTGTGCACCCTGTGAAGTCCATCAAGCTCCGCAGGTCCCGCTATGCCCACATGGCATGTGTCTTTCTGTGGGTCATCGTTGGTGTGGCAATGGCACCTCTGCTGCTCAGCGTGCAGACGGTCCAGATGAAAAACAAAACTGTCTGCCTGCAGCTCTACAGAGAAAAGGCCTCACGTCATGCCCTCGTGTCCTTAGCAGTGGCGTTCACCTTCCCCTTTGTCACTACTGTGACTTGCTACTTACTCATCATCCAGAGCCTGAAAAGTGGGAACAGAGTTGAGAAACACCTGAAGGAAAAAGCTGTCAAAATGATCATCATGGTCGTGATGATCTTTCTGATTTGCTTTGTACCTTACCACATCAATCGCTACATTTATATTCTCCATTACAACGGGACCAAAGCTTCCTGTGAAACACAGCGTCTCCTGGCCCTCAGCAACCGTGTCACCTCCTGCCTCACCAGCCTCAACGGGGCCTTCGATCCCATCATGTATTTTTTTGTAGCTGAGAAATTCCGTGAGGCTTTGTGCAATCTGTTTTGTATCAAAAAGACCATAATGTTGCCTCAAACGTATGAGGGTAAGACAAATGAAAGCTCACTAAGTGCTAAATCTGAACTGTGAACATGACTTTTGTCAGTGTCAGTGCTTTTTCTGAAGAACACTCTCTTCCACCAAAATCAGCTGAGAGCACAAATATGCAGCAAGACAGTCCAACCAGAGTCAAACTCATCCTGAGAAGGGAAGTTCTCCTGTTTTTATGGGGCTGCCACTAACAAGAACCCCTTTTACCACAGAGAACATATGTGTTTGTATTGCTGAAACTGCAAACAGAAGGACAGTTCTACTGGTTTCCAAGAAATGAAACTGAGGGTTGAGCACTTAGGAATAGGGAAGGGGACAGTGAGGGAAATGGACCCATGTATTTATTTTTTTAAAAATAAATTAATTCCCAAAGCACTCAGTGCTTCCTCTGCACAATGCATACAGCCTCATTTAAAATTTCACATTGTGCCAGCAGTAGAGATTCACTCCTGAGATAGACCTGCCTGATGAAAAAACCCCACATTTGCACATCTTGTTCAAGTCTCTGAATTCAAAGTGTTTATATGTAATAGAGAATTGGTAGTAAATGGTGACAAGAAAAAAAGAGACCAGAATGAAGCAACGAACCCAGCCCAGACAGGAATTAAGACAGAAAAGATTCCTAGCTTTAAGATGGTTTACAGCTCTTTTTTGTGACTTATCTAGCAAGACCATTCCTTCACTATGGATAAAGTGGGGATTATCTTTATTCTCACTGATACAAATTGCATCCAGCAGAATATGCCTGGAAGTGACAGGCAGACTAGAGTAAAGCAGGTACAATGAAAAAGGAAAAAAAAGAACATAAGAGTTTCCAATAATGTTTACTAGAAGACTGCTTCCATGCTATGGAGATAAATATTATTGGAAATCATGTGACAGGTGAAATATATTATTACATATATTATTATGTATATACACACACCTATCTCTCTGCTATGCTTTTGGGAAGGAGTTCCTTACCATTTTGGATTTGGCCCACAAATTACAAAATCAAACATACTTTATCTTGCTTGAACTGCTTTTATCCTGACTGCTTCCCCAAAACACCTTAAGTGCTAGGCCAACAGCCCATTCTAGGAAGATCAGGTGCCAAAAGAAAATCAATTATGCCCAGCTCAAAAAACTAAGGCACAGAGGTTGCTTACAGTGTGAAAAAGAAGAGGGAGTTGAGAGGACTCCCTGCTGGACAGGTATAAGTATATGACCTTTTCTTCCTTCCTTCACCATTTAGTTAGTAAAAATATAAACTCTAGGAAACTACTAGGCTTTGCTCATAACATATGAAAGCCTAAAATTAACTTTGAATTGTGCAACACTGCCTGCTAACTGCTGGATTGTTTTATTTTCTTATAATGGTATGCTTTTGTATAAGCTCCCTTTTGTATTTTTCTTTCTTATCTCTGAATTAAATGCATTAATCGACCTATAGGATTCATTTTTGTATTTCTGCATTTAAAATGAATGATTTCTGAAGACCAGTGGAATCACAGGCTGAAAAGACTTTGCTGTAATCATTATGTTGTTCTTTTGGCCTTTTGCTGTATCTTGATTTCCTGCTCAGCAGCTTAATTGATAAACAGCTTGCCTGAGATCATGTAATCCCTTTTTCTCACTTATTATGCGGCCTTCTGCCTGAAATCCCTTTCTTTTCCAGAATGCATTCACTAGCCACTAAAATTTGAGTTTCTTGTTGGAAACAAGAACATGTTCCATCGGATGAAGAACTTCCCACCCAACAAGTTATCCCTAAAGTTTCTTCTGTACATTTTCAAGCCTTCCTTCTCAGTATTAAACTAACTGACCACCCTCAGCATCTCACAGCTGTATCAATAACACACTGATAAAACTTTCTGACCTCTTGCTCCATCTTACCTGCCAGCATTCTTCACAAAACCCAGGTCAGCAAGGGTTACGTCGCAAAGCTCACAGCGGAAACATTCTGGGTGCCAGTTGTTGTTCATTGCCTTGATAACACGCCCAGTAATGAACTCACCTGCAAAAGGAAAGCATGAGGTGCATGCAGAAAACAGTCTTATCAAAATCTACTGTCTTTCATAGTCCTTCCACTTTAATTACATAATTACTATTACAGTTTAACTTTGAAAAAAACCCCAATTACTCCCACAACCAGGATAACCCAAAATCACTGCCGGTATCATGATCTGTTCTCACCCAGAACTCCCGACTCCTTAAAACACGCCCAAGAATCCCAGCCCAAGGCTGGATGTCACAGCAGCACCACGAGTTTTGCACAGCCCTGCAGCTGATATTTGCCATTTCTTACCACATTCCCCGCAGCAAGGAGCAAACAGCATCTGGAAGTCATGCTCACAGTACTTCCTACCTTCAAACTGCAAACAAAACAAGAGAGAAGGAGCCCTCGTGAATAACTGAACTACTTTCACATCTTGACAGTTCAGCATGATTTTCCATTGATATGACCATTTAGTCAAGGTCAATCAAGCAGTTCTAGCCCCCTATACACCTGTTTTTCAACTCCTAGAGGTTCTCCTTAAAGAAACATCCACATATGGCTTCAGCCTCATGGTGAATTTGCACAGCTAAATTAATACCGATGCTGCTATAAGACAGTAAAAATCCTGAAGAATACCCCAATCCTTCTCCTATAGTTGCCTTCAATTTCATTTTTGCTTTAGTTTAGTTCAGAACTCCTACTCCTCCTACACAAGACCAAAACTCACATCAAAATAAAATACAGCAAGTTTAAAACAATGTGTTATTCCAAACACGTGCTTTGCATATTCTGTAAAAAAAATTCAACTTAGCTTTTAAATGGGTTCACTTATTTCAGTTGCTCAACTGGAACAATTTGGTACAATATGTCTAAAAATAAAGACAAAAATTCACTTATGTCTAATGAAATATTAAGGCCAGGTTGGACAGTGCTTTGAGCAACCTGGTCCAATGGAAAGTGGCCCTACACATAGCAGAGTTCGGAATGCGATGATTTGTAAGATCCCTTCCAACTGAAACCATTTTGTGATGATTAACAAAACACTTTATTTTCTTTTTGAAATGTGTCTTACCCAAACAGCAGCCTTTGCCATTACTGAAGGAATATGTGAGAAGAAAAAAAGAGAAACTAAGTTGGAAGCTCCTCAAAAAGGGTAACAAATGTTTAGGGCTACGAAATTAAGCATGCAAGAAAGATGAGAATTCCTTGCATTTTGCCAGAGCTAATTCTCTTCTCTTCCAACCAGCCTGAGAACTCACCTCATAAAAGAGTCCCTCTGGGAACTGCCGGAAGCACTGAGCACAGACGAAGCAGTTCTCGTGGTAGAGCTCCCCATTGCTGTTCACAATCCTCTCCGCGGGATCGAACCGCGCCTGGCAGCGCTCGCACACGGCATTTGCCAGAGCATCAGACATATTACTGCAACAAAGACAGGAGTAAGAACGTTTATAAACACAACATTCCGGCTGCCTTAAACTCCCTTTTACATTTAAAAAAAAAAAAAAAAAAAAAAAAAAAAAAAATAAAAAAAATCAATGAGTCACTGACGTCAAGGTTCTGACAACTCGTATGTGGCAGATGAGATCAAGTAGCAGATGTACCTATTGCACACTTTTGGCTACTTCACCAATATTTCACCCCATTGCATCATCCTGCTAATAGCTCATAGCAAATATCCACAATTTTTCACAAACCAGCAGTTTGGAGAGCAGCAAACCCAACGATCCGGACTTCTTGGGCCTTCTGGTCTCAGGATGTGGATTTTCTGATGTGTAATAAGCACTGATAATCCCATCGCACTCTCCCCTTCACTGTCAGCAGTAACAAAGCATTTCCCCCTCTACAGACCCCTGTCCTCCTGACAAATTAGTTCAAACTGTCAAAGGGTTACAAAGCTATGGGCAGGGAAAAGTCCCTCTACCTGGCTTGGCCAATGCCTCAGCTTCATTTCCTCAGAAAACGACGCTAAACCTCCCCAAGCCACACTTACAAATAATGTAAAGAACATTTCCTCAACCTACCCTAAAATAAGGAGCCACCCGAAGCTCTTTCACAAAATTTTCATGCTTGTCAGCATGCTAATGTAAGTTAATACAGTTTTAAAATGTACATCACATGTACAAACCAGGAGGGAAAAATTATCAGGTACATCTCAGTTTCTTGTTGCAGTGTGACCTTTCTTTTAACCACCAGGCTATCCAGTAGTATAAAACCTCAATATTATTACACTTGTATATATAGAAAAATGGTTTTATGCCTTCTGGACACCTTTTGAATTCTATGATTGGAAAGACTGCAGTTTTATAGGTGGAAGTATAAAAAATTTCCACCATGTTTAAAAAATTATTTGTATAGTACTCAAAACTATTTGTATAGTACTTTTTCTGAGGTAGGTAATGTATGCATAAAATTAAAGATAGCTTACTATACAAGGCTTTTTTCTTTCTTTTTAGATTCAAAGTTACTCTGAATTGATTTTCCATTGTTAGTGTTACTCAGCAACACAACATGCTACTTCCCCCATCTCTTCACAGAGAAGAGTAATTCGAGAAGCTTTTCCAGGAGCAGAAGATTCTCTTTCCTCTGGTCAGAGACATCCCCCTCAGAAACAGGCCACTGTCTGTATTGCAGGGGTTCGTGCCCTGAGCACAGCTGGAATGAGCATGGAGCAGCTCCTGAGGCAGCACAAGCAGCCCTCCATTCCAGCTGGCTGAGCTGAGCCGAGTCTCACCTCTGCAGACTGCACTAACATCCTAGGCTGTGACCTAGAGCAACCCCTCAGGAAAAACAGACTTTCTTTCTACTGCTGCAATTACAAGGGAGGCAAAAACCAAGAGAGACCACAATATTTTCAAGAATGGAGTACCAATTTAGCAAAAATTTGTTACAACTTGTTTCCTTCTTGCAGTACAAAGCATATGTAAAAAAAACCAGTCATGGACTGGAATTATGGACAAGAGGAAATCCTGTAATTTCATAAACTAGAGATCATAGGTTAAAGAAATATTTTTTTATCCTGACATAGTACCAAGGGAATAGGTCAGCACAAAACCATCAGTGTTTGCAGCAAAGCCAACACCTAATCGGCTTGGTTTTCAGTCACCACTCTTCCAACTACACCACACAAATCTGTACCAGGACTTGAAAAATATAATCTTCCCTTCAAGTACTTTTTCCCTGTTGAAAAATTCGGTTCCTAAATTCCAAGATTTCAGCTAGCCAACAGCCAAGATTAATAAAGACTGATGTCATCATAGTGAAAAATCTCCTCTGGGAAAAAGAACAGGCAAGTATTACACACTAGACACTAAGAGCAAAGCACCATCTTATGTTTTGTTTGTTGACTTTTTTCTTTATAAACATGAAATCAACATTTTTTTAAAAAACCCTGATTTTCTTTCTTTTTCCTTTCTCCAAAGGGACCCACCAGTGTCAATATCAATATGTGGGGTGAACTCTGCTAGACCAGAGTGGCCACCTCCAGAATGGCATTTTACAGCAACTAAAGCGTGCAACCTGCACAGCCACACACATGAAATGCAGTGCAGCTGTAACTTCACACCAGACACTGAAATGCAGTGATGCAGTGCAGCTGTGACACTTCAGACACTCTGGGGGGATTCCCACACAAGTGCCCTGGCTGTCTCTGCAGGAAAGATAATGACAACACAGGGACCCCCCTGTGACGCTGATGCTGACAAGATTTCCCCAAGGCATAAGAAAAATGATCATGATACAGTCTGAGCTGTCCGTGCAAATGAGCTACTGAGCATGACTCATTATGCAGATGAGAGAAACTATTAGTCCAGGAAAATATAAATGAAATTCAGTTCTCCGTCTCAGCTAAAACTCAACTGAAACTTTTGGGAAGAGCCAGACTACCAAGAGTCAACTGAACCACATCAGCTCCTGACCAATGTATCTCCTGTAATGCAAACCAGCAGCTGTGGCTCTTTGACAACCCACAGCAGGAGTTTTGCATCCTTGCTCTTTTTCCATTTATAAGTCTGCATCCGTTTTCACTTAAGACATTTTATTGTTTTGCACTCAATTTGTCACTTGAGCATTGCCCTCAAGGTATGACTTTGCATTTATGCAAAGGTTTTGCTTTAACATTTGCCAATTGATCTTCATTTCCCCCAAGTACACACCCCTGTGTGCCCTCTTGCTTATACAAAACCAAGCATTTTTTCAACTAGCTCAAGGTTAAAATTAACCAAAGCTGGAAGGAAGAGGGAGCACCGTGCTAATTCAGAGCAATTTTATGATTCAGTTTACTACACTGCTGCAAAAGCACTTCTGCTGGCAGCATGGGGAAAGGAAGGGTAACACCACAACCATCCTTTTGATAGCAGTACCAGGAGTAAGCACAAAGGTTTGACTTGCTGTGCCACTCATCAGATATTTACACCTAAGTCTTTCCCACAAAGGACAGTCCCCAACATAAAGTGCTTCTTCTATTCCGTTTGCTCATTTCTTGCTATTCAGTAAAATAAAGAATCTTCCTCTGTTTTAACAATAAGCTGGTGACACAAAGACAGGAAAGGCTGTTTAAACATGATGAGATCAGCATCCTGAAGTTATCCTGTCCTGCACAAACCCAAAAAATACCAGTGTTGAAACAATGCTTTTCCCAATCTTTCACGATTAGGTACTGTATCTTTAAGAAATTATCTTTGACAAAGTACCAGATTTACAGAAATTATGTTTTTAGCATTATAACTAGGTTTCTCATACTTTGAATTCTCAGAAGTATTTACTATAAAGTACCAGCATACCAGCAGGTCTCGAATGAGAAAAAAAAAAAAGAAACAAAAGGAGAGAAACAAAAATTCCTTCTTTAAAAGAAGTGGACATTATCTGGAGACCCATTCTGTGCCACAGGTACAAACGCTACTGGAATATTTGAAAGCATTTTACCTTCTTCTATCACTGAAGTCAGTATTACCTCCATTTAAAAACATTTGTTCACAGGGATCTACCACTGGTGACAGATTAAGGAAAAATAAGCAAATATAATAATTCCACTGCTAAGAGATTAGAAGATGAGCTCCAGCCTTCAATATCACATCTGCAGATTTCATTATCTTAAACGTGGCTGCAAAACAAAATGAACCAGACAACTGGACAATCAGGAGAACAGATGAACAGTTTCAGATTTTACGTGAGAAGGAAAGAACTGCAGGAGTGAGGAGTGCTTCTGTCAGAAAAGCCCAGTCAAAAAAAAAAAAAGAAGAAAGTTTTCTTTAATTGGTTTTGAAAGCTTTTTGGTTTTAGTGTCAAATAGAGTTCTCCTTCAGCACAATGCTGAATGAAGAACTGCTTTAATAGTGACCTAAAACCTTGCAGATACTACAAAAAGAAAGACAATACTTTGAGATACAAGAACCCAGGGCATTGTCCAAACCTCAGCAGAGAGCAAAACCTATGCTGGGGAACCCTAAAAATGTTTTTTCTGGTCTACCAGTAGGAGCAAGTGTATACAGAAAATATCACAATATTATTACATTTCTAGTACAGATGCGATAGTGAAATGCCAAAACAGGAAGAGCTGTCACCACCTGTGTGTGTCACAGACATCAGCAGCCAAGATAAAAATGAGAGCACTCCAGGAGAGGGGCTGGCTCCCACCCCCCCAGCATGGCTGAGAATTAGTGGCCCAAAGTCCTCAATGTTGACAAAGATACAAATGAAATCTGCTGGGACAATACCAGACTTCATGATTACTTTCACAGATAATGACTAATGCAAAGACAAAAGAAAGAGGAAGGGTGTCAGTTCATGAACCAGTGCTGAAAAACAGCCTTCAACTACCCTTATCATTCCAAAATCTCTTCGCTGCAATTGACTTATCTGGACAACCTTCCCAAACTGAATTAACTTCTTTAGTGTTGTTATAATTAAACTTGTCATAAAATGCTGTAATTCCCATTTGTTTAATGCATGATTTATTGTGCATTTGTTAAACTACGTGCATAGCTTAACATTTTCAGAATTTCTCCTTCTGCTTGCATTGAATTTTCAGTTCATCGTAAATATTTTTTCACTGGCTAAATAAGAAATGAATAGTGTTTCTCTCAGTATATCTTCCTCGATCATGTAGTCCCCAAACTCTCAGTGAAATAAACATTTTTCTTTCTTATTTAGAACAGAGTGATAACCAAAATTAAGAAAAATGTACAAATGCAACTTATGGTCACAATATGGAAAAAACCAATCTCTCCCTGGGCCTACCAGCAACAGCAATTTGCAATTAGTAGAAACTGGAGGAGTTAAATAAAAAATTGCACATATTGCAGGTGAGGCCAGAGTACAACATCTGTATGGTTGACCTGCAGGTGGTTGATCTGCAGGAAGCTGCAATCAAGCAGACCTTTGAGACCAGCAGCAGCAGCGAAAATCTCTTGGTATTCACACAGAAAAAAATCCTATGGTATGGATACTTGGAGGTCCCTCTCAACACCAAGACATTTATTGCCAGTAAATAATGACCAATTACTTATAAAGACACATAGTTAGCAGTGTTTACTCAGCACAGGCAAATATCAACAACATAAAGAAATGTACAGGTTTTAAATCAATTATTCCTCTTACACAGGAAAACCACTCTTTTGTTATCAAGCATGTACCACTTCATCCAGAATGTCTATTTGATAAATAACTCCTTACACACATTAAACTTTTCTCCACTTCCACTATCTCAAAGGAGCTTAAATGTGATGTTTGTTCACCAGCACTGACAACACAAATCATTCCCCACATGTATTTATCAATTATCACCAACTAGCACCAGCACTATTGGATTACTCTCCTTTGCCTGAAGAAAGGACAGAAACGATCAAGGTTTACCAGGAAGGAGAAGCAAAAATGATCACTAGCTCAAAACCCATAGATAAAATACAGTGATTCAGGAGAGAAACATCTCAAAGGGATTAAAATTTTCAGCACTGTGACCTGCTCAATAAAACTAAAATATATTGGCTCTATGCTTACTTTGCTTCAAGAACTCTGCATCCCCGTGGATCCCCATGGGCTGAGGGTGGATCTCTGCATCCCCCTGGATCCCCATGGGCTGTGGGTGGATCTCTGCATCCCCCTGGATCCCCACGGGCTGCAGGGGCACAGCTGCCTCACCATGGTCTCACCACAGCCTGCAGAGGAATCTCAGCTCCAGCACCTGGAACCCCTTCTCCCCCTTCTTCACCATGACCTTGGTGTCCATGTTGCTTCCCTCACGTGTTCTCACCTCCGCCTCTTCCCTGGCTAGAAAAAACTGTGCCCCACTTTGTTTTGATTTTCTTCTTAAATATGTTATCACAGAGGCATTGCCAATAGCTCTAACTGGCCCAGACTTGGCCATGTCCATCTTCAGATCCATCAAGGACTGGCTCTGCTGACCATGGTGGAAGCTTCCAGCAGCTTCTCACAGAGGCCACCTCTGTGGCTCCCCTGCTACCAAAAAACCAGGCCATGCAAAATCGACACAAGCACTACTGCTGGTCCTGAACAGTCCAGCAGAGAGCCTGAAATGGGAAAGGTTCTCCATTGTTGCTTTCCTGTTATTGTTAAAAACTGAAAGCTTTCTCATCAGGAAAGTCCTTTCCTTCTCAATCTACTTGGCAATGAAAACAAACAGACCTCATCCCTTCTGGCTCTGTGCTAACAATTCTCACTTTAAATAAAACAGCCCCACCACCAGAACCGAAAACGTGTAAAACCCTGGAAAATGCTTTAACAACGCCATTCCCTTCATCTTGGAGACATACCCACGAGTCCCAGCTGCCGTGTCTGTCCTGCTCAGCAGTGCCCCTGTGCCACTGAGCCGGTCCTGCCGGCGCTGGTAAAGCCTGGAGGCCGCCAGCCCCAGGAGCCTCAGGCCGGCCATGGCACCCACGGCCCCTCTGCAGGGAATGCAGGGACACAGCTGGAGCCACACCAGCAGCACCAGTGAGTCACCTTCCTTTCTGGAGCTGCGTTTACATTTTAGAAGAGCTAAAGCAGGATGCATAGACACCTGATCAAGCACTGCTTCTTACAACCTGCCTGCCATATTATTAAACATCTGACAACCTCTTTCCTGTATTCCATTAGTAATTATCTACTTTATGCAGCACACTAGGGGCTACATCAGCACCTCATTCTTCCCTAGCCTTGAGGAATGCATCTGTATAAATGTCACAAGTGAGGTAAAAAAAAAAAAAAAGAAATCCTGAGTCTTCATGTAATTAAGACATTTAATCAAGAAAACTTTCTGATCAAAGCACAAGAAATGCAGAAAGGCAAAGCAGATTACTAGAGCTCTTGACAGCAAACACTATAGTTTACTGCAGATCATTATCTGACCCTGGCATCTCCGAGTGCTTCCCTGCAGGCTGCTGTACCACACCATGTCCTAAGGATACAGAGCATGTAAACAACAGAGCTGTTCCTTCCATTTGGACAAAACAGATTCCAAGAAACAAGGGTGCAAAGGCTTCTGCTCTCCGGACTCACTACAGCCGGCAGCAGAGGGTCAGGAAGCAGGGAGGAAGAACATACTTGGCATTCCAGTCTCAGAGCTCTCTGGCCTTCATGAAAAATATCCTCGGAGTCATTACCAACAAATTATTGTTTAGTAAATTGTTAAAAAAAAAAAAAAACAACAAAAAAACCCCCCAAAAACGGGAGGGGAGGATTTTTGCAGCATGAGCATGAAACATAGCTTGGCAAGCTCCAGAGGGAAAAAAATGAGAAGACTGATGACTTCATCAGTTCTAAACAAATATTAACGAGCAGGAATCCCTTCTGACACTTAAAGTAAAACAGAAGGGTTTATTGGGGCCGGGTAGAACAGGCATGAATAAAGAACATTTAAAATCACAAATCAGCAACCTTACAAGCTACAATGCACCCCACACTTCCTTGGGAGTTTCAGCTCCTGACGTGACAGCAATCTGCCACTACCATTTCTTTCAGACTGTAAGTGTAGTTTATCCATTTCTATTTTAGAATATAAATGGAAAAAGAAAAATGTCCTCCATACTGGGTGTCTCTGCTGACCTTTGAAATTTTAGAGCAATAAACCATTTTAAAAATCTAAGATTAAATCACCTTTTTACTTCTAGCACAAAGCAAAATATTAAATCACCACAACAATAATCTCCCTTATCCTTAAGCAATCTGACAAAAACTCTCCTTCTCCCTCAAACACTTAAGCTTTCACCTGACTCATATGACATGATTCTATTGGTTTTCAAATAATCACTCTTCCATGGAAACTATGACTGTCTTCTTCAAAAGGGAAAATGAGGGGATTAAAGAAAAAAACCTCAAAATCTCAACAGCAAACATCCTGTCTTCCCATCCCTCCACACAGGCTCACTCACTCCTCGCTTGCCACCTTACACAGAGTGAAAGTGCACGGGTTTGTTTTTTCTTTCCCTCTTGACGGATTGCAGAGCAACAGAGAGCAAATTTAGATCCAAAGATTAAGATTAAAACTGTATTTTCAACCCAGAAGAGCAGAAATGGCTGCTTCTAACCCAGAGAGATATCTCTTATTTAATGCAGGTACTGTCTACTCAGCACCACAAACCTTTCTTAGTATTGTCCTTTACACTCCCTCCTCTTTCAAACCATTTTCCTTGCAACTGCTTCATGTAAAGCAGCAGCAGTTCTCTACTGAATTAAAAAGCATCTAACCATCTAGCCTAATTGAAAATAATATACTGTTATTTCTTACCTTCACTGGATTAGGAACAATCAATAAGCATATCTGTAAATGCAGCTGCTCTTCTTTTGTTGACTACAGGAAGTACATAGGCGTATCCAGATCCCAATTCGACCAAGTGTAGTGATAACAAAATTTTCTTATGAGAATAATTAGGCTCTGAAAAATGCACTTGGGAAATATTTTTTTCTTGGGCTTTGTATTAGATTAATTTCTAAAGGCAGCACAAAACAGCCCAGGCATTTTTCACCTTTGGGTTTTCTAATCAACACCACAGCAAGCACAGTCTTAAAGGAAACTCTCTTCAATTATTGTTTAGTTTCTACTTTGGGCATTTGACAACGTTTTGCTTGCTGGTCATTCACAGAATCCTGTTTTTTAGGAATAAGCCCATCACAAAGACAAAGAAAAATAAAACAATAAAGTCCAGCTAACCAAACAAAAATAATCAACCAAACCCCAAACTCCAACAATCCTCAAAAAGGCAAAAGTCAAAATGAACAGATGAACTAAATACATCAAATAAAATTCTAGAAGTGGTCTTCCCTTATTTATCGGTAAGGAAGTACCATAGTTAACTTCTAAATGCTCCAAAAATCACACCAACTGTATTTATCAATACTTAAAATCACAGAAAGTCTGCTTAGAAACAAACTGTTCTTGCATGTAACACACTACCTCTTATACAGAATTTGTTTTGACATGTAGTTAAAAAACCACGTAACCTCATAAAACTAAAGAGTGTGGCCAGCAGGTCAGGGAGGTGGTTCTCCTCCTCTATCTCCCCAATACCCCAGCCCAGACCTGGCAGTCACAAATACTACTTCTAAAATCCAATTACCTAGTTATCCGTTTTCTCTAGCAAAACACTATCCTCACATGGTAAAAATGTAACTAGTGATATGTGTAAGATTTGCATTTCATTTGCTAGATAGTTATCTAATTTTAGTAATGTTTTACTATAAGTACACAAAAAGAAGGATGTGCACTTCTTTTTCCTGGATTTATATTTTTTCCTAATGCTAAAAATCAATAAATCAAATCAGTGCAGCTTTTTAAATGCAGGAGATGCCCTCTGCAGCCAAATGAGACAGAACACAATGAAAATTGAGTTATTTTTCATGTATTTTAATACTAATAATGCATCTGTAATCTGAGTATCTAGAAGAGAGTCCTTTCATATTTCTACTTTCTAAGAAAGGTGATGCGAAAAAGAATAGTTTCAGCACTTCATGTTTTCCAGTCTTCTTCACTTTAGAACACTGTAGAACAACACAATCATTCCCTGTGTCAACAGTTTCAAGACCAAAGGGACATTTATGTCCCATTCCTGGCTCAGGAAGGTTCCCACTGATGGATATTGTGGGGATGCTCCAGCTGTGAAGCAGTTCATCTCCTCCCAGAATCCTAAAAATCCCATGTCCCAAAAGCTGGAGAACATCTGACTACATAATGTCAGCAGACTTGAAGAACTACCAGATAACAAACAGGGAACACCATTTGGGTATCACTCAGCAGAGTGACCTGTAGCTCGATCTAATGAAGAACATTCTCAATGCTGAACTCTTTCCAATGCCACAGGAGTCTGTCCCAGCCCAGAAAACAACACTGAACACGGTGCTTGTCAATGGCATCAGACGGGCAAGGTGCTGAGCAGTGCAACCTTACACAGACACTGTAAAGCTTTGCTGGGAAACTACTCCCCTAAATGGATGCTACTGTTAACAAGGGAACAGCCAGCTGAGTTACATGGATAGAACAGTTAACTGTCCTGTCCCAGGAACGACAGCAGACAGAACTTTAGAAATAAATGTTCACAGCCGACAGACTTCCCACGACAAACATTTCTGAAAACATTAAATAACACCCATATTCACTTTTCACAAGCTAAAGTCAAGGCCTGCTCCTTTTAACAACCCTCTGAAGTAAACCCAAGGAAAAGGGAACAGAAGTCCTGCATCACTTTGAACTGCACACTTTGCAGGGTCTCAGCTACCCTGGAATTGTCCACCCAGGCTCACGCTTCACGTCAGAGCTTCCAATAAACAGTGTTGCACTTTAACAGGCAAGTTTCAGAGGAAGCATGGAGAGAAGACAAAGATTACTGTCCACCAGCACTTCCCACTGTCATCCTGAGTGACTTCACCCTAGGTAAGCCTGTCATGCTAAACAGTACCATGTCCTGAAAAAAATAAAATCAGCTGGGTTCATGCAGCCACAGTTCTTTCCAAGTCCTCTCCATCCTTTCTCCATTTAAGAGCTGGATGCGTACCCATCACCTGTGAATATTTAAGGCTCCTGAGTCTTCCACTAGCTGTAAGAAAAACGAATGTAAACCAGTAAATACACACCTGTTTCACATGTCAGAAAAATAAAAAAGGGACCATTAAAGACATGAGGCAAAACCCAGGAGAGTTTTGAGCATGTATAATCACCCAAGAGCATAAATTTGTCATTACAGAGACCAAACATAATACATTCCCAAATCACAGATGAGCATACAGAATTATTCAGCAGGTTCTCACACCCAACAACCCACTAATCAGGATCCACTTTGAATAATCAGAAAAAGCTGCATAATACAAACATCAAGACTTGACACAAAAGGAAAGTGATTACTCATACACAAAGTGCTCTGAATCCATCTCAGTATTCCTAATCATGAAGAGCAATGCTTCAGAACTACAGTAACAAAGGAGGACTCATGAGGATGTGTCCTAAAAAGGGCACCTTGCTAACTGTAGTATTACTTCTTCGTGCTTCTCATCTCCAACTCATTTCACAAAAGCAAGCTTATTTTCACAAACTGCTTATAACGTCTGGGTTTTATTTTACAGATGGGAGAAAAAAGTGACATTAAAGCACTTGTGCAAACCTTCGCAAGATACCAGAAAGTGCCTTCCCCGCTCCCCTTCTATTTACAACTGTCAATTAAGCTGCTTCACAGCGTTCTCCGCTGTCAGACAGCACGAGAGGAGAATCAAGCTGCAGATTTAAACAGCTCCTAGAACAGGCTAACTCCAAGGCCAGCTCGAAGGAGAGGAGAGTGGATCTGTGGGCAGAGGGGCTGCGTCCGATCGGTGAGAAGGGCCCGAGGGGGCAGCGCTGCGGGGCACACGGGGCACAGGCTGCCAGCCCGGCCCACACCGTGCGGCCACAGAGCCCGGCTGCTGCGCACGCACAGCTCACACCCACAGCTGCTCCCGCCCGGCTCTGCCTCGGGCTGCCCTCCGCTGTGTCCCCGTGCAGGGTTCAGGCACAGCGGAGCAGCTCCGCGCTCGCCCGGCCGGCCGGAGCGGGCCCCGCTCCGCCCAAGCCTCACAGCAGCAGCAAAGCGTTCTCGCCGAGCCTTCCCACCGGGCCTCCCATGGCGTTACCCAGGGCGAGCAGGAGCTGCTCCCGGCACGGCACGGCACGGTCGGCCCAGCGCGCTGAAGGCTGGCATGGCCCAGACCCCCTCCCGGCCCCCGTGTGCCCGGCCTCACCTGCCCGTCATGGCGGCGTACCCCGCTGTGGCCGAGGGGCTGCGGGGCGGGACAGGCGGCTCGGCCACGCCGCTGCGGCCCCGGCGGGCAGCGCTGACCCCGCCCCGGCGGCGGCCCCGGCCCCTTGGGCGTGGGCGGGCACCGCAGTCCTCGGTGACTCAGGGCAGCCCCCCCGGACCTGCGCATACTTTTCCTATAAAGGGAAAGAAACATGGACTAGCGAGGCGGCGGAGCGGAAGGAGGAGGGAGGAGGAGGCGGCATACAGACACAAACACACCGATATAGGCACAGACACGGACACAGGCACGGCGCTTGCCCCTGCCCTGCCCCTGAAGCTGCCTCGCCCCGCCTGGTAATAAACACATGGCAGGCGCTGTGAGTGTGGGGTGAAGGGGGCAGCGCTGGCCGAGCCGCTGCCTGGCGGGCAGTCACAGACACCCACTGACGGGACTTTGTTCCTGAGACCGAAACAGCCGCGCTTCCAGCCTGCTCTGCGGGCTGCTCATCCCTGCACACACCCCTGTGCCGAGGGGAAGGGGCTTCCCAGCGTTTTACCCTTCGGGTGCAGAAGACAGGTCTGGAAGGCTTCTAGAAAGTGGTCATGGCCACCATTGCTGCTGAAGGATGAGGGACCGCACTCCCCAAGGAGGGCTCCTCCGAGTGCGACATTTTTGAGAACGTGCCATCCCTTCTTGCCCATGGTCAAGCGTTCTCTGATGTAAAGTGAACCACCAAATGTCACAGGGAGCTTCTGACCAAAAGCAATTTCAAACTTTGTTTTAATCATGTAAGATAGCCTGGGATGCTGTGACTCGCCATTGTTATATGTATTGTTGCATCTTGAGAGTGATGATAGAAACTCTGTCTGTGCTCTGTGTTTTCTGGTGTCCAATCTCATTTTTCAGCCCTACAGTAAACATTTGAAATCGTACAAGTTAAATTAGCATCTGATGGTTTTATTTCTTACTCAAACCAGGGAGAAGAATTTAATTAGATGGTTTTAATGTTTAGTTGAGGAAAGGGTAATAAATATTATTAAGCAACAATTCAACAGATTTGGCTGAGTGCACAGTAATAGACAAGCTCTTCGTCATTCTCTGCATCCCTAATCCTTCTTGTAATGGTTTCCGAGTGCCCACACATCATGCCTGTACCCTTGCAGTTCTCCCTAGAGAGAAGCAGCGATTACTAGGATTGGATGTGCAAGGGAGATTCCAGGTGTTTCCAAGGGTTTTGGGGAGAGCACAGTGCAGGGCAGCGCTCAGCCTCGAGCAACCTCCAGTCATTATGGCCACTCATCTTGACTTGTACATTCAGGGAGGCTTCTGTAAATTGTATCAATCATGCTATGTGAGCATAACCCTAAAATTAGTTTTGCCTTCCTCTAGCTCTGCATTTCTATAAGTACAACTGGTTGTTCTAGTTTTTGCTCTTTTGTCAAAATAGAACAATGAACACCTGCAGTTTCCTTTAATATTGAGATGATTTTGGTTTCTTTTGCAATAGCTGTGAACACTTGCTCCATCATCTTCCTCTAAGCCTCCAGGGCTCCTGGCCTCTGCTTGTCTCTTCAGAGATTTCCTACAGTGTGTGGTGCGTGTATGTGCATGCTGGGGTGTGAGTGGAAGTGTTTTGATTGGCCACACAGATATATTCCCTAAAGCATCTGGCTGGCAGTTTACAGGACAAAACTGCATAAGGTAATTAAGAATTATTATTTTTCAAATCTTCATGCTCTGTCTGAGCATGCAGAAATGCAGCTGAAGCTGCAATGGAATTGCATCTAGTCAGATGTTACATGTCGGAGATCACCAATTTTTACACGATGATACAGGGGACAGAAGAAGGCCACATATTGACTCCATGATTCAGAAGGCATAAAAGGCATTTATTAACAGAAATCCACACTTCTTATAGAGAGCATCATGGACCTAAGACCTGATTGGTCTTTAGGAAACACTTCTCACACCGTTGGTCAAGAAGGGGAGAACTCCTTGTAAACATCTTTCACAACACCAGGTGCAGGGGATAAGATAATAATTGTTTTAGTTCTTTCTCTGAACTTTCCCAGGCCTAGCCTGGGAGAAGCTGTTCCCTTCTGTTACCAGAGACTGAGAATATCCACAGTCAGGGATGTCAAAGACAACAAGGAGGATTTCTCTAAGTACCCACATGACAAAAGGCACACATAACTTGTTGAATAAGCTGGGGAACCTGATGATGCAGGACATGGGAAAGGTTGATACACTGAATGGCTCCTTTGCTTTGGTCTTCAGCAGCAAGAGCAGGTTTCAGGAATCCCAGGCTCTAGAGACCAGGGGGAGACTAGAGTAAGGATGGTACATCCTTGGTGGAAGAACCAATTCAGGTCAGGGAATAACAGACATACATAAATTACAGAATCAATTGTATAATGGTTTGGGTTGGAAGGGACCGTAAAGAATATCTAGTTCAAATTCCGTCCATGAACCTGCTTATGAACCCATGAGTGCTGAGGGCACTGGCTGATGTCATTGTCAGGCCATTCTCAATAATCTTTGAATGATCATGGTGACTGGGAGAGATGCCTGACGACTAAAACAAAGCAAAAGACTCCTGTCTTTGGAGAGGGTAAGAGACTCCAGAGAACTACAGCTGGTCAGCCTCACATTGGTCCCTAGGAAGGTAAGGGAGTAAGTTACAAGCAGCCCCAATAAGAGCTATCCTGTAAGAAGTAATTTCCTGTTTGTTCTCCAAATTTCTCCCCACATGCACACACCCATAGTAAGTTTTATGCCACAGTCCTCCTTAGCTTGTATAGCACCTGGAAGATCATTTCACATGCTGAAACACTTTTGAAGTTTTTTGGGTGGCAGAGTCAGAGGAATGAGGTTGGTTGTACTCCCTGTCTCATCATCGTTCCTGTCATCACTGTCTGAGTAACTTTTAGCCAGGTATCCTAACACAAAACACCACACTGCCATGCATATTAGTATTAGATTTTGATGAGTCCTTTTATGAAACCCTGGCTTCAGTAAAATGATCCCTCCTCACAGGATGGGGGAAAAAAATTGGAAGGGTAAAAATGCAAAAGTGCAAAAAAATTTGAGTGGAGATATTTTAATCAGGAAAAAAGTGTGGGGGAAAGCAAACAAAACAACAACTGAAAGTAAAAAAAAAATCAAGAAAAACAATCCCCACAGAGAAGGCAGGGGTATTTCTGGTGTGTGAAGGTAACTTGGCAAGGTAACTTTGGGTGAGTGAGAAAGTGCTTGTTGCAATTTGGGCAAGAAAGATTGTGGAAGGTTTTGAGCGATGCGCTTGTAAGAGATGGCATGTTAGGCTTTCAGCAGGAGGTGTGGTGCTGGCGTGAAGCAAGGTGTGATTA
>VWZP01005240.1:0-176301 GCA_013396995.1 Dicaeum eximium
GGTGGGTGGGAGGGGCACAGTGGGCCAGATGTATAGTGAGGTAGATAAAAATACTATTCATAGTTTTGGACACAGGTTGTTTATATTTTATTTATTACATTGATTTTAATAAGTGACATTTACAGTGCTCTTTTGAACAAAGCACCTTTTCAGTAAAAGAATTTTTTTTTAATAAAGAATGTCACTCGCAACTGGAAGTTTTTCTTGACTGCCTGACAAACAGCAGGCTGGTGCAGCTCTCCAGGCACAGGTTTGGCAAGAGGCCAAGGAGATGCAGCGCACTGTTCAAAGTTCTTAGGACAGGAGATTATTGTAAGTTGGATATATTTCCATTCTTCAAGCTACTGAAATGCCCACATTGCCCTCTTTCAGCTCCTCTTAGGAATTACTTGGAGTCAAATGTTGACCATTGCTCAAGTGAGAGATTCTGGATTGATGACGTGGCATAAAATGCCTTTTGTCTATACTTTGTGTTGGTTTGTTTCCATTTTTCTGTAGTGGCGAGTGCTCCGACTGATAACGTTCACTCTTGCTGTACTGGGTTTTGAGAAGGTGTTGAATTACCTGGCTTCTTTTCCAGGTTTGGAAATACAACACTGCCGCCATACTGAGCAAGATATATATGATGAATTCTTTTTAATACTGAGGAAAGTATCATTACCTATTGCTGTTCCCTTCATTCTTGTACTAGATCACACACAGAAATAGAGAAGAAACAAAACTGTTCAAAAAAATGTATAAAATGCAATTGATGTACTGTAAAATGTCGGATTTTTTTTTTTAACAAGCTTCGTATTAGAATCTTGTTCAGCTGTGTAGAGCTATATAAATCTCACTGTTTTATTAAATGCTGTTTATGGTCTGGAAGGAATGGTTAACCTATCTCAAGATTTAACAAATTTGCACTAACATGAGCAATATTGATTTGAAAAAAAATAATATGAATTCAATATTTGAAAGATAAACTATGATTTTAAAGGTATATTAACACTGAAAGTACATTTTGACAAATAACATATTTAAGCCCAAAATATAAATGGTTATGTCAGATAACACAAAAGAACTATAACAATATAGATTGAGAAAAAAAAAAGTGTTTCACTGTACATGTTGCTGACATGTACAAAGACAAACTCATATTGACGTATTTTCTATTAATAAATCCTACTGTATTGTGGAGAATCGCTGGTCATAGTGCAGTATGTTTAAACTCAGAAGTTGACTCCATAGAAGCTGCCCAACTTCACACAGCAAACAGATCTTTGTGATTTAGGTATTTTAAATATTAATTGGATACCTAACTTTCAGCTCTCAAGTCAGTCACTGCCCCCTCCCTCTCCACAAGGCTGATGAGTACAACCCGCTCTACATCAACCAGCCAAGGGGAAAGATACTTTTGAGAACACCCAGTTCACCCCTAATTATGTCTGCAAGGGCTCAGCTGCCACCACTAGTAGAGTTTATCTACATCCCCTAGCCAAAGCCTGAAAACCTCAAGGCTGGTGCCACTGGATAGGAACATGCTGTAAAATACATGATCTTGGCCACAGGTTACATCGACCACAGCCAAGAAACAAAGAGCAAAACATTCATTTACTTGTGCAATGCTGGAAGACCCAGCACACAGTGCATGTAAGGGCTCGGGAATAATTGTCTCCCGGGTTCCATGAGCTTGCAGAAGCATCTCTCCAGGAGACTTGCAACTCAAATCAGAAATGCTGACTTTTTGTTATACCTTGGCACAGCACAGGCTGTGCACGCCAGTGCATGGCAAGAGAGGCTTTCTCATCTCCTCTTTCACTGTTACTCATCCTCTCCTGCCAGCAGACAGAAAGAGCCCTGAGTTTAGAGTTATTGCTTGTATCATGAGTGGGAGAGATGGAGATAGCAATCTCCACCAGGGAGGGGAAACAGAAGGGCCTAAAAATACACTCGGAGTGTGTGCATGAAGACAGATCCACACCCATAATTACTAACAGTGGAATTGACCCAACAAGAGATTTTATGCAGCAAGATCTTCAAATACTACCATCAAGTTAAAGTAATGAATATTTAATAGTAGCGGTGTGATGCACACAAAGCTTTAGGCTACAAAAGTGGGAGGGAGCAGCAGAGAGGAGTCACAGGTCACCACTGGGCACTTCCAGCTTCAGCCAGCAGATGTTGGGCATTTGGGCAGAGACTGCTTACTGCTGTGAAGGAGAGGGGAGAGGGATGACTCTTGAGGAAAAACTTTAGGTCCAAGCCTTTCAGACTTGGTCAAAACAGCATCAGCTAAAACAGAGGCCACTTTTTGCAAACCTGCCTCTTGCTTCACCGTCCTCAATGGCAGAGTGAGGTTCCCCCTAGCAGACACATGGTGCACATGGGGGGCAATCCTATCAAGGGCCCAGCTTGCAAAGGATCTTTCTCTCAGCTGGAAAATACCTGGTATAGGTGTGTGTCTGACAGGGCCAGAGCCAGGGCTGAGCTTGTCAAGCAGCTGCAGCCACTTTAAATTTAAAATTCAACATTTTCCTTGGAGGACAGATGGGCACCAACATCTGCCAAAGAACTTGCAGTCCTGGCTCTTTCCCAGGGACTAGACAGTTTCTAAATAGTGGCCCAAAGCCAGTTTCAGACATTTGGGCTGAAAGGGAAAGATCTGAGTTTCACCCCTAGGCCAGGGGGCTGAAGCCTGTGGTTGATACCTGTGAGGAGAGGGGCATCCCCACAGCTCTTGCACACCTTTTGGCAACCTGTGTTGGGAGCACTTGCTTCTAACTCATGCTCTACTCTTCTGAGGGCCAAACCAAACAGCTCCACATAACAGAAACATTTCTACTTCTTCCTTCCCAGTGCTCCCTCTGGGTTTTGCACTATCCCAACTGGGACACAGTCAAAAGAGCAGCACACCACAGTCCTCTGCAAGTCCAGCAAGGCGTGTGCATGGTACTGGTGCTGGTCAGGTGCACTGCTCTAGCAGGACACCATGGCAATTCATTATTTCTAAACCTAATTCTCAGTCAAATTCGCTTTAGTATTTTAATGCCATTTTAAAAGCAGTTTCCTTCCTCTGTGAGCACTGCTATTGCTTTGCCAGAAGAAAGCGCATGCTGACCTCTTGCAACCTGTATATGTTTAGATTACACCAAATTTCAAAGCCCATAGAAGTCCCTGGAAAGATTTCCATCAGTTTCAGCAGGCCCAAGTGACAACAGATGAAGAATTGGTATAACCTTCTCAAAGGTGCAGACATCAAGGTCCCTCTTGCCAGCATATCAAAGGCTGCAACCTTCTAATAGCTAGTAGGAGAGAAAAGTTATTTGGTAGTACCTGTCTGTCAAAATTTACTCTAGAGCCTTTGCCTTTCTGCACTTTCACTGCTTTCAGAGAGTGACAGATAAAAAGTACTCACAGTGACTGATAGCTGCAGTTAATTTCAGTAGTTGGATGAGTAGTTTCAAATGCTGAAATACTTTTCTTTTCCAAACAGGTAAAATCTGAAATTTGCCACTAAACCTAGGAAAGAAAAATGGCAGTGGTTTGCCAAATTCATTATTTTTCACAGATTTAATTAAAATAGTAACTCTGGCTATGGGGGCTGATTTTTATATAATTTATTTATTTTACATTAATGTTACATAGGCAGAAAATGTTGATAACTAAACATCAAGACAGTAACTTGTTTAATAACATCAAGTCTGAAGAGAAAATTTATGGCATAGAATTCAGGCTACTGTATGCAGACACTATAAATTAATACCTCTGTCATCATAAGAGAGAGAGAGAAAAAAAAAAGCCTCTACTACCATTTGAAGCCTAACATCTTCTATTGCAAGTATAAGTCCATTTTGCAAAAAAGACTTCTACTCTTTCCCTCAGAAAAACAGCACCAAAAAACAAACAAACAAACAAAAAACCACCACCTCAAAACCTCTCATCCTTTTCCTTAAGCTACCCTGGGTTTGACTTTTTTATTGGAGTGGCAGGAAGGGAGGAGAATGTGCACTAAATGCAATATTTGAACAATATGTTGCGTTGCTTTGGTTTCTGCCTCAGGTCTGTGGATGTGGGCAAGAGCACCACCCACTGTAGTGCTGTAGCAGCATTAAGCAAATCAAAATATGCCAAATAGCAGCTGCATTGCCAAATGTGACAGCCACCACTTCCAATACCCTGGCTACCACTGCAGGCTTGTCATCGCGGGAGAGAAAAAAAGTGTCAGCCTCCTGTTACAGATGCACCAGCACTCAGTCAAGAGTGGAACGAGCGAGCTGTGCAAAGCTGCTGGGAACAGACAGGCTGCCAGTGGGCTGCCCTCTGCCAAGGGCTCATGGCACAAGTGTGGGGCACTGTGGGGCAGCCCACAGCCCGTGGGAGCACCACGGGTGGGGTCAAGGGCGGGCTCGGTGGGCAAAATTGGGCAGAAATGTCTTAGACCTTGGCAGGGCACCAGTGCTGGGGCAGAGAGTGCTGAGGGTGCTGCAGCTTCAAGAGACTCAGAGCTGACCAGGCAGCGCTGCCTTACTCTGCTCCTGCAGCTCAGCCAGGGACCTTCCTGTCCAGATTTTTGCTTTACTTTCAGTTAGAATGGTTAGAGGGGCAACCTGTTGGTGGGGTTTTTTTTGGTTTTTTTTTTTCCTTCTGGTCCTTTTTGTAGCAATGCAACACTTCATAGAATCATGGAATGATGAAGGGACCTTAAAGATCATTTAGTCCAAATTCCCTCTCGTGGGCAGGGATGCCTTCCACTAGACCAGGTTTCTCAGAGCCTCATCCAGCCTGGCCTTAAACACTTCCAGGGATGTGTTTACACATCCACAACTTCTCTGGGCAACCTGTTGCAGTGTCTCACCACCCTCACAGTGAAGAATTTCTTCCTAATATCTAATCTAAATCTCCTGTCTTTTAGTTTAATACCATTCCACTTGTCCCATCACTATCTGCCTTTAGTTAGACTGGTTTAAGAGCTTACCTTTTGGGTTTGTTCTCTTAGGTTTCTTTGCAATAGTGCAGCAGTTGTTACGGTCCGCTCCGATTACCAAAACCCAGGTGCAGAGCCAATGCTTGATGTCAGCAGCCCAGTCTGTTCTTGCAGTCACAGTTTATCTGTAGCATAGTGGAAAAAAAAATCTGAGCTACTAGATTATATGTTCTGAATGAAATAAAGGGATGTTTAAGTAGGCATGGTTTGCTGGTGCACCAAAGCACAGGCGCAGCTCCCAGCCCTGAGTGTCAGGAAGATGTTTGGGCAGGCAGCTGCAGACTGCTAAGGTTTGGGGGTTTTGGCTTTCTTCTTGTCTTTTCTTGTTTGTTTTCTTTTTGGTTTTTTTGGGGAGAAGGGTTTGGTTGGTTGGTTGGTTGATTTTTTTTCTTTGTTTTTTTTTTCTTTTATTAATATGGCTTACGGCAATAACATTTCTGATGCAAGCCTCTGTGGAATATGTCATGAATAAGAAAAAAGAAAAATGACGTTAATAAATATAATTGAAAAATATACAGCTGAAGACAAGTTGGTTTGATTTCCTAAAATTTGATGTATGTGTGTAGTTTAAGATAATGATTTGGTTTAACAACACTGTGATGTAAATGCCAATTATATACTCTAAGAGACTGTGAAATTCCAGGTCTATCAGCTGTGTATACTATACATAGTTAATTAATGACTGTTCAAATCAGCAAAATGAAGGTTAAAGAGGTGTTTAAAAGACAAGAAGATTGTGGAGCTGCTTCATAAAGTGACAGATGATGGCTGTCATTCATCTTGTCTCTGACACACCACAGTTTCAGTATGATGTTTGTCTGCTGTATTAACTTTGATTTAAAAAATAAAACTAGTTTTATAAACCAGAGCAACTTCAGTCACAACTAAGCCTGACCTGCTGTACTGAGGGATGTAAAAAGTGGGAAATGAACGATGTAGTCTTTTATTGTGTTTCCAATACCATGTCCAGAGATCATGAATTATCCCAGAAAAACTGGGAATCTTTTACTTCCAGGGATTTACTCTGTTCCTTGCTGATGGCACTTACTGCCTCTCATAAGACCATCTGTCAAGGCACTGTTGGAACCTGACCAAAAGGCCAACAATATTTTCCTGAAATCTCAGCAGAGCAGAAGATGCTTGGGAAGCAAATCAGCAGCTTTGCATCTTGTCACAGCTGAACTCCTGATCCTTGCTCCGAGACCTTTGTCCACCCCACACAGGGCTAGAAGAGCAGAAAGGAGATGTGACTGCCTCAGCCTATTTGAAATAAATCACCACATGGTACTAGGAACATCTAAAACTGTCTAATGGCCCCACAACTCATTTTTGTGTGTGTGGGTACTCCAATGGCAAAGGGGGCACCATGGCAAAGGGAGAAATTCAGCTTATTGCATGCAGAAAAGCTTTCAGCCTAATTTTCTTCCCCTCAGCACCTCTAAGCATGCCGAAGTCAGTGTTTTATTAGCAACCTCCTTAAATGCACCCACTGCTCCCCTTACTGCCACTCCCATCCTTGCAGACTTGCCTAGTTCCTGTTCCTGGTTCAATAAGCAAGATACGAGATAGTGCCACGGGAAGTGATGTGAACTGAGGCTCAGCAAAGTCAGAGCAGTTTGATGTAAAGGAGGAGACTTGCAAGGCAAAATCCTGAGATGGTTTAAAGTGCCTCCTGAAAAAAGAGGTCCCCTCCTCACAGAAATGGATGAAAGGCCATGTGCCTGCAGGAGAGGCAGAGGTGCACTGATTCTGCCAGGTCCTTGCACAGGTGCCTGCTCAGCTGGACATGCAGTTTGCTGGGTGTGCATTTCAGTGCCTGTGCTCAGGACAGGAGGCACCGGCCTCTCCTCCTTCCCAGAGGAGATGGGACTGCCAAGGGCTTTGTAGCAGCTTGTCCTTTGGCACAGTTTGAGTGGCCACAGCAGGACAGAAACAGAGCTTGTCCATGCATGCATGGCAGTGGCAGAGGTACAAGAGCTACAGAGAGCCATGGGGAACCAAGGCTTCACTGAACTCAGTGGCACAGAGACCCAGCAAGGCCAGAAGGGCTGTCAAACAAAAATGATATTAATGGCAATCATGCATTTGTATAGTTAAAATAAATTCTAATCTTTATAACAATAACAGAATGCTTTAAGCCTCAGACCTTGTCTGGATTTGTCTGGGTTTTAACCTATTTTAGCAGTATATGGAAAAAATATCCTAGACACTTTTGTAGCAGCATTTCTGCTACCCATCTTTCTTTGGCTGTCTCAGTATTTATACACCTTAGCTGAGGTTTTGCTTAGCCTTGCACAATTGTGTGGTGTCAGCAGTCAGCATGAGCAAATACTCATCCAAATACCAGAGGGATAAAGTATTACCAATTAAACAGTTGCAGGTTTAAGGCATGAACAGCCTGTGATGAGTGAGGAAAGGAGGACATGAGCTGCATCCAAGGCCAAGCTAATACCACTTAAAGAGCATGGGTGTGGCCACAAACCAAGCAGCCTGTAACAGGAGCTGGATGTGAACTGGTTAGCAGCAGATACGCAAAGGAGACGCTGCATTTCCCCTCAGTGCAGGGGTACAGAAGAGGAGCTCTGGGAAAAGGAGCTCTGGTCTGACATTTCTCAGGCCTGGAAAGCTTGGGCAAGGAAAATGAACTTAGGTCTGAATGTGTGTCTGTTCTTCACATGCGTGAGATCATTCTAAAACTACATCAAAAATCAGGAAGTGTTGCCAAGTTGTTGGTGTGAAGCACCAAGTGTCCAAGACCTGTAAACCAGTGTAGCATCCATGTCTGTCCCAGCATGAAAACCAGAAGGGGAGTCACTTTTTCCTACCACATTTATGACTGTCCCCCAAGGTAAGGAGCTCAAAAATTATTTTAATGAGGTACTGCTTCAGTCAGTTCTCAGCTGTCAAAGTCACAGGACTGCTCAATTCTGGTTTTGTTTCATTTTGCTGGAAAAGAAAAATTCCTTTGGGCAAATCAAAAAATCAGAAGCTTTCAGGAGAGGAAAATGCCACATGGCATTCCTTCCTGCTGGAATATGATGGGAAAGGGCTCAGTAGCGTGTGGAACAAAAGCCCTGTTGAAGACTAATTACAGCAGAGGGGATCTCCATAAGACAATGAAAATGTTGTACTTGATCAGGTGGTGATTTTGCTATCTCCAACCTTTCTTCTTGAGCTCAGTTTTCTAAAAGCAGAATGGAATATCCTCTTCCTACGGCCTGATGAAGCTGACTCTGACTAGGACAGATGCTTTAAAATACAGACAGAATTCAGTGTAGATAGAAGAAATCAAATACTGTTGTTCTCATCTGTGTTATTTATGCTGTTATTTTTGTCCCCTGAAAGGATGATGAAGGTTCTTTTTATGTGCTTGATAATTAATTTTCATTATTATTGAATTTCCTTAATGTTGATAGAGCAAAATAGAACAATATGGATTATATTGATTTTTCTGGAAACAGACTATTTATCTGCAATTTCTATTAATTCACTGAAGACATTAATGCCTTACAGTGATAATCAAATAATGCATAACTGGCTTTCTATTGCTTTCAGGAGGCATCAAGAATGAAGTGTGATCAATTCCTGAAGTTCAATAGGCACTGGAGTTTTGTCCTGTATAAAACTGTCTGAAGGGTCTTCATAGAAGTATAAATGAGATACTAACACTGGATTTACATCAGAGGGTGCCTAGAGCTTTTTGTCCTGGGTCAAGTTTAGTTCCAGAATTCACTTCTCATCCAATCAAAGTCAACAAACATTTTATGTTGCAGGGAACAGCTCTTGTTTTGGACTTTACAGATGTGATGTAGGCTGGAGGAAAGAGAAGTTCTGAATAAGGACAAACATACATTTTAACTGAGCTTTTCATCTAAATATGTGCTTTCTGAAAAACACATGCACAGGGACTTGTTGAAGAGGATTTAATAAATTTAAGTAAGTCAATATTACTTTTCAGTCCTGAAGGGAAACTGCACTCATTAGAAAAATCTTCCTTGCCTGGGTTTGCATAGCAAGCTATGAAGAATCTGTATGACCATATTGTATGACAGGCTTCAAATCTTATGGCTCACAATCTTTATAGTGATGTAACCAAATTAAATTGCATTTGCCTAATCTAACACCTGTTAGCATAAGAAGGCTTCTTTTGTCAAGATATTTTCCAGATGGATTCCTGAAGTGTGTGTATGAGGGCAGGTTATTTTACAATGTTGACTAGAGCTGGAATGTCCATTATGTCCAATAAAATAAGAAAGATAAGTCTGCAGCATTTATCAAAATGACAGTTCAGTTTCTTCATATAATCCCTTCCACTAATTAGCTCCCATTTTTTGTTTGTATCTTACACAAGAATAATTTCTTTTTCATGAGAAAACAATTTTCCCCTTATCTGTTCTAAAGGGTTAAGTAGCTTTTTCATCACTCTTAGGAACACAACTGCAACCTTGAGTCTTCCATGAAAGCCTTTTTTTCCTTCAAGGGCAGGCTGACTACATTCATCTAATTTTGCTGCTCTGATTTGCATATTAAAGAATTGTTTCTTCTTGCAGAAAAACAGTGTGAGCAAAATCCATGGCTTTTGATGCCAACTGTAAGCTAGATTAATGTTAGAGAAAATAATTACAGAACCCAAAATAATATATAACATACTAGAGAGCTAACAAGGCGGTAGCTAGTACAGGGCTAACAGCTTGAAGAGAGAGCTCTGCTTCAAAGGCTTTTATCTGCCAACAGATGTCTGTAAAAGAAAATCAACATGAGAATACCACGCTGTATCTGTAGAGCAGAGCTGGGACACAAAACCACATCCCAAAACAGCAAAAATCCCAAAGCCATTACTTGGTGTCAGGATGCAGAACAAATCGAGGGTTTGGTAAATGCTGTGGATTCTTAATTTGAAAAGTCCAGCTTTTACATCCATCTTGCAGGCCCTTTTGCCCAGCCATAAAAGTGCTAAAGTAGGCAATAGGATGTTTGTCTTAGGAAGAATTTAACATGCAGCCTGACTGATGGCCATAATTAGATCAATGTGATCATGAGCTTGGGCACTGAAGGTTTTGGAACAAAACTTTTCGATGGCTTCCAAAGGCTGGTGGGAGAGCCACACATCATTCTTTGCATATGTGGAGACTGCATCTGTCCTGTGAGAAGAAGAGGAAACTGAACACCTCTATAATACAGGTTATTTGCCTGTGTTTGAGATGCCAAATGCATTTCCCCTGTGTTTTGTATTCCCAACTCAGCATTTTTGGATTATGACAGATTTTGAGAAAAGAGGCAAAAATCCAAACTGTTCTTCTGTCGTACAATTCTCCTTGGTTGAAGTTAGCAACATTTGCATGATTCTTTACTATGCCTGTAACCAACTATCTCTTAAACATTTCCTTGCTTCTAAATCCTGTCTGAATGTGAAGTCTGTGGCCTCTCTCTCAACTGTCTCTTTGTCTGTTATTTTAGGACTGTCCTACTAATAGTCCTGAGGTGCATATATACAACCCAGACAAAGTTCTGCCTTTTTTTCTTTTAATCCCCCTGCTTGTCTGGAGCTGAACTAAAATCTTTTACATCTTCTTTTTTTTTTACCTTTTCACAGAACAGCCAAGCATTTGGTCAACTATATGGCATAATTTCCAGAAATTAAAGCACACTGATTTTCTACACAGTCTTTAAAGAATAGAGCCAATCTGAGCTACACTTACACCACAGAGCTAAAGTGCGCTGAAAAAGTGATCAGAAGGAGGTATTAGAACTGCATCCCCTAAGGTCTTGTCCTTTGCTGTCACTTGTGGAGGATGCTTTTCACTTCCTGCCAAGGCTTGACTTGCCAACAATCACCCCAGCTCGTGCCCAAGTAACAAAGTGTTGCCATAGTTAACATTTAGCAGAAATACCATCACAGCTTTTGCACCTCATTATGTGATAGTCCCCCTCATATTTTCTCTCTTTTGAGCACCTTCTCTGGTGAAGGTGACACATTCAAAGTTCTCCAAACCAGCTTGCTTGTTCTCATTCTCTTACATGTACCTTTTCCATTTCCACAAGAACCATTTCAGTAGCTGTCTTTTTTCTCTGCATGTTCAAGAAAATAAATACAGCAAGAAAATAAATACAGCAAGTTTTCCACTCTCTCCTGTCATGAAATTGTCTAACACATCTAAATTTCAGTCTCTCTACAGATGGTTCCAGTAATCTATACCAAGGCTTCATATTCTGCAGCACCATTTCACTTGAATAATTTGTGCTGAGCTTAACACTTTTCCACATTTAAATAGATACTCTGCAAAGGTTTTACAGCATTAGTTTAGTACTTCCTTAGACTCAGAAAAACAATCAAACATGTCTTCCATAACAAGTCACCTCAGCTAATGTATTGGCACTTCATCAAGAGACTTTCCTTACTTTGATATTCTACCTGTTTTTATGACTTGCTCCTTCTAAATACAGCCTATCTCATCCCAGTTGGATTTATATGATTTAATTCCTCTCTTGCATTCTCTTCATATGGCACTCTTACAAAATAATCACTCCAAGCATTGCTAATTAATTCAGCATTCATTTCCAATATACCTTATTTACCTCTTACATAAGTGAGTGTGTTTATATCCTTTATCATTTGTTCTCCTGCCTCGATGAGCTTGCAATTTTTTTTCTATGTCTTGAGTCTTCCCTCTCCCTGGAGAGCTATTAAATTCACTGATAACTCTACTTTTAGCTGACACTGCTCCTTCAGCTTCCTTTTTTGCTTGTCATATTTTCACTAATGTAAGTGATCGTTCCAATCTTTTCGATTCAACAGGCTCTTTTACTTGAGTTTTTCGTAAACAATCTACTTTATTATCCAATTCAGTCCTGATATTAGTACTGGGGGCTTTCTGAAGAAAACCTCCTATGGTTCCAACTCTTCCTCATTTATGTTGATTGAATTTAACAGATCACAGACATCAGAGGTGGAAAATGGGGATTAGGTGTATGCAGTAGGATGCCCTCTTGCCCACCCAATGGGTTTGTCCCAGTGATTTTTCTCAGGTTGTGATGGTGTTCTAGACAGAAATGTCACCCCAAATGTCTGTAAGAGGCAAAACACAGTTACATGGATGAAGATTCAAGGTAGTGCAAAGCATACAGATAAACCTAACAAGCATTAAAAAAAATTATAAAATGCTCAGCACTTCAAAGCTTCAGACGTAATTTTCATGGACAGATATTTTTTCAGAAGATCACATTAGCAAACATGATTTCCTTTCGAAAAAATTTGTCCCTGACCCTCTTTCATGAAATACATCTTCTCCCAAACAGCTGATGGGCTGCAGAGTATGTTTGTAGTAATGCCAGCAAAAATGGGCACCATATCCTCACTCTTTATGTTGTGTTTTTACAGCCCAAAATCCTTCCACTGTGCAACCCTTGTTTTGTCTGGCTGCTGTGCATAAAATTCAACAAGGAAGCAGAGAGACAAAGCAGTTGGCTTTCTGAAGAAGAAAGATTAATCATCTCTGCAATATCTCAGTGGTGCAATGGAAAATAATATCAGTGGGGCAGCAGAAAGCTGTATGCAACATCTACTTGCAGCCAAGGAGAGAGAAATGGGATAACCTCTAACCAGAACATCTAAAGCTCTGTCATGTCACTCGAGTGGTAATTTAATTTTTTGACAAGGTTACTTTAATTAGTTGTCAGATGATAGAAAGAAACCTGACAGGTAAGCATAACCTGACAGGTCCTGAATCCCTGCTGTCCCTCTGCCTTTTCATTTTGAGTTGAAATTTGGGCTAAAATTTGCATTGCCATGAGGCTAAATGTTGGCATGGAAGTTCCTGCACCAGATGTTTGTTTCACCTCTAGGAGATTTTGGATGCATACATACAATATTCTAACAATAACAATAGAAATGGACAAGAGCTTAAATTTTAAAGAAGTCAAGCCAAGACTGACCTTTTCCAGTTTTTGTCAGCAAGAAAGGACTGTCTAAGTCTTCCATATTATTCTCTGAAAGATAGTGATAAAATACAAAAATTAAACACTTTTCAGGGTCAGTGAGGAGAAAAAAGAGATGGATTTCAGAGGTGGGGGGAAAGCTGTATAAATCTGGTTTTATTATGATTTAAACAATTTTACAGTATTTAAGATTACAATTCACTATACAATTAGAACATCAGGCCTTCTCATTTTAAGTCTTCTGGTGGTTAGAACTGGGCCTGAGAAATGGGAATTACAGGTACCACATCTGGGACTGCCACTAATCATTTGGGCTCGACGCTGCAGATATTTCTGCGTGTGAGTACCACTGCCTTCATGAATAGACCCAAGGTTCTACAGGAACATTTGCAGGTGTTAAGCTGCACAAAACTGGGCATTATTTTGAGGATCCAAGTCCTAACTTCCTACTTGGGTTTTGAAGTGCAAAATGTGCCTCCATGCCCTGTGGGCAAACAGGGGCCTCAGTTTCCTCTGTCACTTCCAGGTAAACCAGTGGAATTTCTGCTTAACACTATTTTATTTTCCTTTAAGTTGATCTGATTTTGTACACTTGCTGGAGCCCAAATGCCAGGCATTGTATTTGAGACCTGAAAAACTTTTGTATGACAATCCCATTTTGTAATGTTGTTCTGACTAAGAGCAAGCATGAGCATGAGCAGCAGATGAGACAACAATGAAAATCCAGCTTGGAGCAATTCAGAGCACCATAGCTCAGCTGAATGCATATTGATGTAGTGGGGGTTTTCTGTGTTGCTTCTGTGTTACCTTAGTTGTAATATTGGACATGGTTCCACAAAGCAGATTATAATTTCTCTGTTGAGACTTTTACAGCTTTCAGGCTCACCAAGCAGGCCCTTCTCTGACATCTGATGTACATTATATTGTCAGCAGGTAACATCCTCTTGGCACAAGTACTGCTTGTCTGAAATTTTTAACTTCTCACATATTTGACCACAAGATGGGATTTTATTTTATACAGAGCTCAAGGAAATATTTTGCTCCAAATTATTCACACTGTGGGATTCATGTGGTTAGGGTCAGTTGACATTCCTGTTTTCCATGTATTGTAAAAATGACTTTGCTCAGCTCTAGGTATGGTTCTGATGACTTTTCCTCTAGAAGCTGCTGTCAGCCACCTGAATCAAAGCTGTAAGGAACTTGTGGGGAAGGAAACTGATTCTGCCCAGTCACCCAAAGATGGTTGCTTCCTGATAAGGTTTGGTAAGTACTGTGTAATTAGCACCACTCAATAAGTTCCACTAAAGGACCTCTGCCTCAGCAGAGAGGTTGTTGTGGTCTGGTCTCCTGTGCAGCTGAAGGGTTCATTGGCACCTTCACTCATGACTGGGCAACAATCATTTCAGAGCTTCTAAAGAAACAATGATGTCTTAAACCTAATGCTTTTTGGTTATAAAAAACCCCCACAAATATGAGAAATACTGACTTCTCATTATTAGGGGATTGCATTTAAAAAAAAATTAGTCAGGTTCCTCGTAAAGTCAGTCCTAAACTTGACTACACAACCAACATACAAGCATATAACTTTGTTTACTACTACTCAAAAAAATAAATTTTGAAATATTTAAAAGATTTAGTTTTAGTTCTCTGAGAACAGCTTCTGGTCTCTCAAATTTTATTTCCATTTTATATCATCATCTTGATGTCTATTTACAGCACCTGGCTTGGAATCTATAAATAATAAACTCACTTGCAAGGCAAAAGCTCTTTTTTAAAGGAAAAAAAAAAGGCAGAAACAAATCTAACCCCCAAACCCAACTCTGTTAATATTATAACAAAGTTGTAGGTTTTTTTGAAATGAGAAAAGCCAAAACATTGAAATTAAAAGTTAAAGCTGGCAAGTTAAAAAAAGTTAAAGCTGAGGAGGTAAAGTGAAAATAAAATTACCAGAATGTTGTAAGAGTGCTATTAAAGCATTGTGCATTGTCACTCATATATATATATATATATAGATATATATAGATATATATATAATATATTAATGGTTTTGTGTGTGTGTATGTGTAGGCATATTTGGTACAGGAGTATTTATTTCAGCATCTGGCTAAGCACAATTCTGATATTGGTAATGAACCAATCCAATTTGGTCTTAAAACGTTACCTACAGATTCATAATAAGATAACAAATTGAAATTTGTACCACAGAGATTTCAAAGATCAATTCTAGAACAAGAAAATAATGGACACAGCAGTTAATATAACCTACAAACCCTCTGCTATGCCCCAGTCCTGCTGGCCTGGGTCACATTGTTGTTTCACAGCAGGAAGATGCTCCGACATCCTGGTGTCCCTTCCAAACAAGGACCACAGGAAGGCAGGGGAAACCCACCATCAGTTTCTGAACAACCTCCAGTGGGAGCAATAGGAAGAGGTGGGAGGCAGACACCAGAAAGTGCCTTTGCTTGACAAAGGACACAGCCTCAGTTTCTCTAGCTCATTTATTTGTCCATAACTTAAAATCCGTGCTTGTTGCAAGTCATCACAAGCAAAACAAGGCAATTATCATCTCTAGTTTCTACCCTACACTGAAAACCATCGAAACATTTCTTGACAGTAATTAAGTAAATGAAGTTCTGGAGGCTCTGATACAGTGGTGAAAAGACAGAGTTCTCAGATTTCTTTTGTAATTAAATATTTTTTCATCACTTTGCAAAAGTCTCACATCATTTGCACAGAAATAGATTTTAGTAACTGCTCTGGACACACGCTTTGAAGAATTAACTACTGTGTCAAAGATAATAATTTCTATTTTCAGAAAAAAACCTTCATGGTTTTTAACTGAAAGATCCATCTGAGCAGGCTGCCAGTTTGCTGTCTCTTTAGGTACAATCATGTGGGACAACTGGGAGAAGTCACTCACTTCCTACCCTCAGTGAATTGTCCCAGACCAAATAGATGGAGTTTTTCCTTTTCTCTTTGGTGAAGGGAAGACTTTGGGTATTGCTAATTGCTCCGTGCATGAGCTCAAACCCTGCTGACTAAATTAAGTTCAGGAGTGCAATTTTTTTTTTGCTTATTAACTTGTACTTGTAGTGAAATAAGTGGTAGGTCTTTGTTTCAGGCAAGCTTTTCCTCAGATTTTACAACCAATTCCTCCAGGACACATTTCCTACACATAAAACAATGCATAAAATACTGCCCAAATGTTCACTGGTTCTGTTGGAAAGCAGATGAAAGACTTCCCTCCAAGACATTTTACTTTAGTAGAAGGAGGAGCATCAATGGGATTTCTAGCAGAGCTAATTAACTAGAAGATTACCTTGCAAACACCCTTCCAGTTGCACAGGTCAATATAATGTTTTTGAGATGCTGTCCCAAGGCCAGCTGCCCCAGCTCAAAATATGAAATAGGCATTTCTTCACAGGTGGCTTTCTAGCAGTGCTATACAGATATGACAGTGATAAACTGACAGTGGAATATCTGAGAAATCCAAGCCATTACAATCTATTTTTCAAATCTACTACTGGGCTGCATGGGAATTGGTGAGTCCAAGGCTGAGGAAGGCATGATTTGAAGTCTGTGTACACATTGCTAAAAGGCAGGTGCAATTGTACCTCTCCATCACTGCTCTTAATAAATACCTAACTTAGTTTTATGAATTGACTCTGAGTGCATCGTTACCCAGCACGGGGTAAATTCATCATGGTGAGCAAGGCAAACATAGAGATCCACCACAGGGAAGAGAATGTGAATAATGGGTGTGGAGGATGGGGAAGAATTTAAAACTACAATGCAGCTACAGTACAGGGTGTTGGGCTGCAAGGAATGCTGTATTTCAAAGAGGAAAAAAAAATCAGTTTAGAGCAGACAGCTGTCAGAGCCCTGTGATTTTGGAGAAGGAGTCAGAGGTGCTTCTTTGAGAAAGAACATGAAATTGAAAATAAAGAACAGAAATTGTGTTGTCTGGGAAGATAATGTGAGTGGGGGAGGTTCAGACAGGAAAATACTTGTTTATTTTCAAAACAAAAAAACCCACAGGGAAATATTAGCAGTGAAATCAGAGAAAAACTCTTAACCAGAATGTGTCAGCTGGTTAATTGGTGGGTTTATTTTGAAAATCTAGAATATGCATTCATATTTGCTTATGCATGCATGTGTACACAGGTACATGCATTTATAAATGCACATTTGTATATGTATGTGTGTATATTTAGGTATTTGTGTATATACAGACATACATCCCCCCTTCACTTCACACACAGCAGATGTCTGATTGCCATTTCCAGACCTACTGCATACTTTGAGTACCAGCTGCCACCTGCTTTAAGAATACAGTGGGATATTGAGCAGGAATTTAAGCAATGTGTTCCATTAATCCAAGTAAAAGGCAAATCAAGACAAACAAGTAGTAAAACCATGCCTATTGCCCTTTTATCTCCAGAGTATGAACATGGACACAAGGCTTAGTGATTTTTCCTTTTACCAAACAGCCAAGAAAGCGGGCAAAAACCAAACAACAACACAGTTGCAATGCAGTTGGTTTGCACCCAAAATGTTCTCATTTAGAAATATCTGATCTCATACAGTGCAATTATAAAAATAGAAACACACCATTCCAGTTGCATGATAAATTTCTCAATTTTCCAAATACTAAATATAATCCAAGGTGGAAAAGTTTCACCGTTCCTATTTTTTTATTCTGTTCTGAGGTTTTATTCTACTCAAACAATCAGAGAAACTATAAACTGGAAAATAGCTCTGGAATGAATCACTGCAGAGAAGTTCACAATATGCTGCCTGAGAATTTATCAAAGAAACTTCACTAGCCCTTTACAGCACCTATGGATTGCTATTACTATCTTTTTATCAACATGTTTTTAAGATAAAAAATATTTTCAAAAAGATTACCAAAAGACTGAGCCCCTGCATGTCATTATCAATTTATAGCCAGAAGAGAAGTGCCACAATTACCTGATGATTTCTTTGTGGGCTTGGGAGATATTAAAAATATGTGATGGCAGCAGAAAAAATATTCCACCCAATTACTCTTTTAGTTAGTTTTTCTCTTATTTTAAAATACAAAATGAAATATGGAAGTATAGAAGGAGATAGAAGTAAATGGAAAACTGAAAAGTTCTCATTTCTATTTGAAAATACTTTTTTTTTTCTGTCAGGAAATTAGATAGATAAATAATCAGCATTAAACATAACGAACAAATAATCCTCATTATGCTATATTATCTTGAAATCCCTTTTGCCAGCCTTGGTTTTAAGAGCCTTAGATGAAAACTTGCATGTTACATAAGCACAACACTTGACACCGCCATGCCTATAGGCACCACAAGATGGTTTACAAAATCCTAAATTATGTATATTGTAGGTTATTCACTCCCTGAATAAACTATTAAATCAGTAGTTCAGACTTCAGCAGTTATGCAAATCTGTGACTGCAGTCTGTGCTGTAGCACTGAGGTGGCAAGTTGAGGATGACGGGTTCATGAAGTTTTATCAAAAGCCAAACATCCAATGCACTAATGCAAATACTTTGGAGAGTGTCTGGATGAAAAAATTTCTCAGTGCTGCAATGCTCTTGGTAGACTTCAGACCAAAGATGTATTTAAAAATTACATGTATTCAATGAATTATTTGCTTATGTGATTGTTGCCAAATCAGTAGAGAGAAACATCATTGCAAACTTGAATGAATATTCATATGGCGCAAATAAACAATGAATACTCATCATGGCAAGCTGACAAAAATTATGCTAAAATTATGTTGAAATTGGTTTGGGAACAAATTCAAATTCATAGCCTGTTGGCAAATGCTTTGCTGAAAGAAAAGGAGCTACAATTGTCATAAAACCATTTGCATACTTCAAATGTTGCACTGAGTTATTTTATTTAGCCATAAGGACTCTAAGACTTTCAAGTCTGAAATCAATTCCCATGGGAAATAAACAGGTTTTAGAAGATGAGCTGATTAATTGCCTTTGGTTCCCAACATTAACCCTCTTAGCAAGACAGATGAACAAGCTAGCTCTACAGATTCTCTTATTTAAGCACCATTACATATCCTTGGATAACATTACTGGGAATTACAAGATATTAATTTTCAATTCCTATTCCAATATGGGACCTAAGCTGAACTTTCATTTTCTTTCCACACCAGCTGATTGTTAAGGTGGAAGTTTAGCAGGCAGCCATCCTTATCCTGGCCTGACTTTTTCGTACCTTTTGGATCAAAAATCCCTTCATTCACTGGATCCCATTAACACCTGCTATGCCTCTCAGCCAGACTCTAACTCACTCAGCACTTGTTTGGCTTTTCCATCAGCTGGCTGTTATTGCAAACATACCCACTTTTTCTTTGGTTTCATTGTGCCCCTTCCAGCACCAGTTTATTATCTACTCTATCAAACCATTTCACTTTCAACAGTCTACAAAGACAGCTGCATTGTCAGATGACCAGTTTGTCTTGGAGGGATTTTTCTTCCTGAGATAGAACTTTTTTTGTAGGAGGGAACTGAAGATGTAGTTTCTAGAAGCCTGGAAATCTGTGCTTTTATTAATAACACTGAATTTCTTTAGTTTTCAAACACACCATTTGCCTTACACTGCCTGAATCACTACTGAATAAACTAGAGAAGGCAAATAATTTTTTTGTGTGTGTTTTTAGACTAAAGGCAATTTTGAACCCACAAAAAGTGGTAACAAGGCAAATATATGTGTCTAGCCACCACTGAGGCCTAATAACTAATGACAGTGTGTGCTTTATTATGCAAGCTGAATGGTACCTGCTTGTCACCATGTCCCTGGACATCCTACTCATGTCACTGTGGCCCTTAAATCTGGGGTTGTACTCTACACTTAACTAAAAGACCATTTTGGAGACAAATTTTCAAGTATCCACAGCCGTCACAGAGACAAAATCTGTCTCTTTTATCAAGCCAATAATTTTGCAAATAAAAGCAAAAGGCTGAAACACTGAATTCTATTATAATGACTTCACTTGCAAGATTTCCATAAACTCAGCAAAGCTCCAGCTAATTACCACAGTCTTACAATGTGGAGATGAAGGCTGCTTGGAGGAAGAGCTTTTTAGAAAGGCAGTATGGAATGAAGGCAGGAGTTGAAAACCAGTCATGAAGACAACATTTCAAGCCTAATTAAAGCAAGAAAATTTTGTCTATAAAAAATCAACCCCACTACTGATACATTGAGAAGTAGCCGGGGGAATATTCCGAACTCAATTATGACAGTTAAAATTTTATAGGTATTTGAAAAAACAGTACAAATTTGATTGAATACTCACTAATCCTGCCTGAACTTTACCCTTCCCTATCTTCTTGGCTCTGCCTGGTATGGGATTGCAGCCCTATCTGTAGCTTTGTGCTGCCTCCATTCACAAATGTGAGCAGTGGAGTATTGTAATGAACCTGGGCTTTTCTGAGTTTAAAAGCTGCTTGGGGAATTCACTGCAGGAGAAGGTCCAGGCAAATCCTCTTCACATTTGTACACCATCTGGAGACTTGTCACAAGCATTTTTGAGCAGAAGGTGGTAAATGCTGAAGGGCCTTTGTCCCATTGGACTTCAATTTACATGTCCTTTCTCTGTGTCTCTGGGCAGCATTGCTTCCCAGAAACATATCTGGAGGTCTCCAGCCTTTCTCTCAGGCACATTCATCCCACTGTCTGTCCCCAGCCTTGCACTCTAATTGAAGGATAATTAAGGAGTGCACTATCTCTCTTTCCCAGCATTGCACCCAGATCATGAGCAGCCCCAAAACTCAGTGACCTATTCCAGCTGAGTCATGACAAGACCTTCTCATTTTTCCTCTGAAACGAATCCAACAGCAGCATTTAAGATTGAAAAAACTGCCACACTGTAAAATTGAAGTCCTTACATATTTGCATTACCTAGAGTCTAATGGCTAATCTGTTCAGTAGCCTATTGTGAACTTCATGGTCTCTGCTTTGACATCAGTAGGTTGGTCTGGATTTCTAATTTCAAAACTACAGCTGTTGCTAAAATTCTGTCAGGCAAAACCAGCCCCCTTTACTCCCCCTTCTTTCAGGAATTTGGAGGTGACATTGTGACATTGTGAAATGGATTTGTCTGATGTGATTCTCTCACCTGCATGTGAGCTGAACTCTTGCAGTACTTGTGCCACGCATGTGCTCTGTTGCTTTCCTTGGGTGATGACAGTAACTAGGATGCCAAGGTAAAATTCTTATTTTTGCTGTTTAGTATTGTTGCCAACATTGCAGAATCTGTCCCTTAGCCTTAAGCCAGTTGTAAATTATTTGTTTTCGTCTCCTTTGGTACTCCCTGTAAACACGGACAATACCAGTCCATGTCAGTAAATCAGTTACCCAGTCCACTGAAAACCAGTAAAACCACCTGAATAAATAACTCAAGGCACCCTCTGTGTCATTTGTGCTGGCAGCTGCTACTTGCAGACCCCGAGCAAGGGGCTGCTTTCACTCTCCCAGGTGTCCTCTTGGCTTCTGGAGGGATTCAGTTTTCCTCAGATTTTAAGTGCTTATTCATGCTTTGCAGGTGGGCTTTTTTTTTGTGATGTTGTTTTGGGTTTTTTTCCCTAGTTGCAGACTAGGTTCAGTGATCACTGGAGACATCTGACAGAGGTGAGCTGCCTGAAATGTTTCAGCTGTACCTGAGCATTACACAGAGGAGCCATCCACTATTACCAGGCCAGGCATGTTTACCACTTGCTCCCCTACTGATGGAACCACAGTTATGATGGACACTTTTTTTCTGCTGCAAATACACTGAAGGATTTGCAGGAAAGTTTTCTCCCTTCTTCCAGCAGGACAAAGTTAGCAGTATGACACTGATAAAACCCCATCTATTTCCATTTAAAGAAGGTGCTACCCCTCTTTTTCCTTACACTTGCAGCTACAGTCCCCTTTCTTGTCAATGCAGACAAATTCTGTGCACAGGAGCTTGAAGTTGGTGATGTCTTGAAAGGTAGAACAGCCTCTCCTCTTGACATTTGATGGAAATAAGAGATTAATAAAACAGATCCATGGAGCATACCTTGTATAAGTGTATCTGTGGGGAAATTCTTCATATTCTTCCTTTATGGTCTGTTCTTTTATAAAGCCAATTCATTCACAAATGAGGAAGATTAGGTCACTGAGGAACTAAAAGTTTAATTTAATTTTCCCCAGTTTCTGGACAGGAATGAAAGCCAGTGTTTTATTAGTCATGCTGAAATTTGAACTTTCTGCTGACCCTTATTGCTGTCAGTCAGATCCTGAGACATGGGATGAACACAGACAACACAAAACAAGGATGTCGTAGATGCAGCTAATCCTGTAATCCAAGGCACCTGCATCTACAAAGGGCTGCAAGGATGAGTGAACTGTCTTGTGGCATGATTTAGGCATGACCTGACACAAAATGTCAGATTCCCAAGAATTTTGGATGCTGACTAGGGTAGGAGAGTAGTTTTAGCGCACAAAGTTCCATCAAAACATTTCTTATAGTTGTGACTTCGTGTGGAAGTAATATGTTAGGTGAGTTTTCAGTCACTCCCTTTTAATTTGGAGTTTCAGCACTAAAAATAGCTATCAGCAGCATTACTGTGCAATAACTTCTAAAGCCCACTTGTAGTACATTATCCATGTTTAATAGGAGGGACACAGAGAAGAGGAAAACCAGAACAGCGAAACATGTCTTAATCTTCAAGGCTTCATAAAATTAGAAAAGAAAAGAAAAGAAAAGAAAAGAAAAGAAAAGAAAAGAAAAGAAAAGAAAAGAAAAGAAAAGAAAAGAAAAGAAAAGAAAAGAAAAGAAAAGAAAAGAAAAGAAAAGAAAAGAAAAGAAAAGAAAAGAAAAGAAAAGAAAAAAAAAGAAAGAAAAGGAGAAAAACAAAAAACCAAACTCACCCCAAATACCTCTCTTTCATGCAGTGACTAGAAGTGCCATCTTATAACTTATCTTACCTTGTTAAATGTGACATCTAGAACCATAAAGAAAATAGCAATAAATCTCTATACCTCCTAACAATTTGGCTGCTGAAAGCCTGGGGTTTCTACCACAGTAAAAAGTTGAAAAAAATAGTGTATTCATACAAGGCCATATACACTGTCACACACTGGGGTTTCACTTCTGTTTTGTAATTATATTTTCCATTCATTAGATTGAGGACTTCACATGTGCTCCTGGAGATTTCACTAGTCATGGTTCATTGTCTCTCAGTAGCATGGAGCTCAGCTCTGGGTCCTCAAGCTGGTCTAATATAAAAGCACAAGAAAAATTACTCCCTACAGTGCCAGGCAATAACAAGAAAGAGCAGTAGTTGGCAGACATGACCAGTGGAGAGACAGACTTAAGAAAACATTTACATGCAGGAAGTTCATGAATATAGTTCGAGTTCTGCTTGCTTTTGTGAGCCAAAATCTGTGTATTGAAGGAGATAAACACACCAGCCTTTCTCAAATTCTTAATTGCCACGGTTATGGAAGCAGAAGTAAAAGAACTTCCATTTATGGAAGGTACCTTCCACTGCTCCCCCTTTAAAGTCTTTGCCCTTGTAGAAAGTGACAGAAATGTACAGTGAATTAATTCCCTTCTTCCACATGGTCAAGAGAAACAGCGCCAGAAAACAAGCAAACCAACCCAAGTCATACTGTGATTAACAAATTATATACAGAATGAATCTCTTCCTGTCTAGGGATTAGCTGACAAGTATTCCTCTTGATGTTACCCTAATTAGTGGATAGGCTCATGTCTGAGCTGGATGACCTACTTAACTCAGTGTCACTCACAATGATCTCCATGAATTTGGAATATTCAAGACAATTTCTATTTTTTGTTTACACTTTGTTGAACGTGCAATAAATGAAATGTCTCTTAGCCTACATTTTATGGACTGTTGATACTGAGATCTCCTAATTCCTTTTATTACATTATGTACTAAGAATATATAAAATGCCCCATGGGTGCAGATTAACAATCTCATAGAGGTGTCATATGACTGCCACTATCTACAACCCACCCTCCTCGTGCCCCTCCATCAATGGGAACGGTGTGAGAGATGCCAGAGGGTGTGCAAAAAAAGGGGTTACAAAACCACACAGAACAACATCAGGGGAATTAGAGAGAGGAGAATTTATCTGAGTCTCAGAAATCATGATGTGTAGTGAACTTTAACTATTGTTTTCTGAGGAAGGTTGAAAGCAATAAAGGCACTGATAAATGCTAACCTGAAAAGCAGAAAAGTACGTCAAAGGTGTTTGGGGTTTTGTTAGAGTTTTTTTGGTTGGTTGGTTGGTTGATTGGTTTTGGGGTTTTTTTGTTCTTCTGTCAAGCTTTGCAATTTCTTATCATCTACATATGGTATATCACGTATTTGTGTGCTATATATTTATTAGCATGAATATAGCTCAGCATCCTTATTTTTGAATTATATATTCAAAATGTAAATTTCATAAAAACTAAAAAATATATGCCAAGTCATTCTTTGGACAGCAGTTTTGCAAGAGGTACTGAGCAAGAGAGATTTTCTATCTCCTTCAGGAGAAAACCAATCACATCGCATCACCGTGTTTCTCTCCAAATTGACTTCCACTCATCTGCTGCTCTTTTGTTTGAAAGAGTCTCTGAGTGGAGGCAACACTGATAAGCCTTCTTTTAACTAAACAGCAATGGCCAAAACCAAAAGTACCTTCTAAAATTAATTGCCAGTCCAGTTAGTTGGACTTTATTCTTTTGGTTTTGGGACTGCTCTTTGGTAAGCAATTGGCTTTCATTCCCTAGCTTGTCTGTGGCATCTTTAAACATCTGTTGCATTAAAGAAGTCACATCATGGAGCATGCTGGGGATTGGCCTTAAGCCCCACAATCTCTTAAAGAATGGGGAAATGGAAATCTCTTAAAGAATGGCCTGTCCTATTACAGGGACAAAGGCATTTTTATTGAAATTTTAGACTATTTTAGGAAGGTTTGGTGGGTTTTAATCAGTTTTCTGGGGAAGAACCAAAGAATGATGTGTTTTTCTGTCGAGTATAGGCCTCTTAACCATGGACCAAATAGACACACAAATCAATGCCCTTGGCAGCTCTGTGAATGTTTGGAATGACATCTATCCACTTCCAAGGAAGCTACTTGTCTAAACTTTCATTCAGTGCCTTGAAAAAGCAAGGCAAATGGCACTGCTGTGTCTCAGTGATCTTCTGCTCATTTATTACGTCTTCATTCTCGGAGAATAGACCAAGGCATGACATATGATGTTTGTTGAGGTTGCAGCAGCTCCTGTACCATTAAATGCTGTCTAATAGTGTGTCTAGGGTAGCTCCTGGGCTGTGTGTCTTCCATCATCTCTCTGGCACCTGACTTGCTTTGAAGGAAGGCTTACAAATTTTAAGACCCCTGACTACCACTCTACTTTTTCCTGTCAGCTGGAGCAGCAGAACGACTCTGGTAGTTGGGCTCATTTGGTGATGAGGAAGGCAGTTGTGGGCACTGGTGCAAATATTTCGGGAGGCAGAGCTCAGACCCAGCTGTGATGGATGTCTCAGAGTACAAACTGTGTTGCTGTCTCCTGAGAACTTCTCTGATGTCGATTTCGACATATGGAGCAACAGATGAGTGGACAGGGAAACTGGTTAAGTCAGTCTGTAAATTTACTCACATGAAGTCCAATCAATCTTCCTGAATAATGATTAACATACTTACAGTTGAAAGGTCTACTTTTGAGTGAAATGTCACTGTTTTGTGGTCTTTGGACGGATTGTTATATGGGAATGTTTTTGCAGGCTGCTAGTAACCTACTGTCTTTAGTACTGTAATGCCTGCTAAGCATTCTGCCTAGGTGATGTGGAGCATATTTTCTCTTTAAAGTGCTCTGTGGTTGTAGGCCTACTTTTTAAAAGATTCCACCTTTCTTGAGAAAACCAAATGAACAAAAAGTTTAAAAATGGCTTTCAGCAGTGCAAACAATAATTTGCCCCATAATGCAATGAAGGAGACCAAAGCCCAGAACAAGATTTGTTGATGTAGATTCCAGGACACCAAGATGTAACTAATACAGCTCTCAAACATGTCCCCTCTTACCTCTTTAATGTTGGAACTTTGCCTACACTGTTCTTCTAGGGAAATTTTAGGACCATGTATCAAGCAGTAACCAACCAACCAAGCAGCTCTTAATAGTATCAAATGTACATTTAAAGCAAATAAGTAGCATCAAACTCTTTCTAAAAAATTTTAAGAGTTTAATAAGTCTAATAAGAAAATACCTCTCTTTGCCACTAATGCAAAGCCAAAATGAACAGAGCACAGGTCTTGATTAATAAATAAATAATAAATCTCTCAGGATTCCTTTGATAAACATTTTTTTTTTATCTGGGATATTGTCTTCCATATCTACCTGTAGCATTATCACCTTGTTTGGAAATTGAAATTCAAAACAATCAGCATGTACCATTCTAGAGCTGCAATGACCAAGCAAGTAACCTGCTAATGAGAAAGGCAAATTAGATGTGGCCTGAAAGGTGCTGCAATGAATTATCTCATGTGCATGTGCATCTGTGCCATGGAGCCACAACAAGTCATGTGCTGCTGTAAAGCTCCCCACTGCTGCTGTGAACTCGCTTTCACATGCAGCAGCAGCAGGCACAGAGCTGCACATATTTATACATTCATGACTCTTAATATCATGCTGGGCTGGTGCACACCAAACAATGCATGGACCTTTTCTGATTAGAGTGAGTTACTGGGAGCTGGGTAAAAATAGGACATGTAAAGAGTAGGTTAAAAGGAGTGAGGAAAAAGGTGAAGAAATGTTTTTTATGTATTTATGCATTTATGCAATTTGGTGCATGTTTGCTGTCGTGCAAGATGGACAAGGATACACTTTTCATATGTACTACAGTAGACAGAATAAAAATGGTCTGCTACGTTTATAAAGCCGACCTATAATACTGATTTCCTTTCATCTCAAATCATGATTCCTGAGTTTTTAAAGATCAAGGATCTGGGCTCTCACTGAAAAATTCAAAGCTGTCATCGAATATGGCACACTGGAAAACAGAGAACCGTGTAGGGTCACAGTTCCTTCCCAACATGACTGTGTATTTGAAGTTGTTATGAAACATATTTGCAGATGCAGAGGAGCATAACTGCAGGGTGTTTGAAAATAATAGAAGTCTTCAAAGTAATGATCAGAGGAATTAGATATGATTATACCTGAAGAGCATCCAGAGATATGGAAACCTTGTTTATGTGTCTAGTTCAGCTCATGCATATGGAGCAGCCTACCCAGGTCCTGATGGATCTCCTGAGAGGCAGAAAGCAAGAGGACTTCCCTCAGAACACAGAGCAGCTACAACATCTGAAGATTTGGTTCTCTGTATGCTGCCTACAAGCTGCTGACAGAGACCTGCTTAAACTACACAGGACAGGAAAGAAGTGCCTGGAGTCAAGAATTCTCCACTGATCCACAAAGCAGAGAGAATGTGGATAGCATAATATCCAGCAGCAACTGGAATATCTTTTTTATTAATGATGGAAGTTTCTGTTGAACTAATGTGTTTCAAAATTGAAACTGCCTGATTATATTATGAATAGGCCCCATGCGACCCACCATTTGGTTATCTATACATATGCTTTTTAAAAATGAAGGAGTCAGTCTTGGAAAGATTATGCTGCTCTTTGAGTAGTTTACCTTTCAGCAGAGATTACAGAAAATAATTTGTGGAGTCCACAGAGACTGTGTATTACACAGTGCATGAGACAAAGAAATGGACATGGTTTAAATCAACAAAGGAAAATGTAGACAGCTGATCTGAAAATAATGAGTTTATTTTCTTTTACACTATCTATTTCAAATTGGAAAAGAGAGACGAAGCAAAGTGATAATTTTGATGTATTAAATAACTGAGTGATGTGTGAAATGAAAAAGACTAAAAATTCTTCTAAGTCTAAACTTTTAGTATTACTTGTAAGCCTCTAGTGTGCTAAGCTGTGTATGTGTGTGAAAAACAGAGAGCAAGTTTAGATATTAACACCACTGGCTAGGAATACTAGTGGTGTGGAAGGAAATCAGGAGACACACGGTGATGGACAGATTCCCCTTCTCTGAGGGGCAACAATGAGGTGCATGGTCTGGCTGGAGGGAGCCTGTGCAAAGTTTCAGATATGCTGACATCAGAGCTGTAGGACAGAACAATAAGACCACAGCGGCCTTCCACAGCAAGCAAGTTTTCAGATAACTTCCCTGGAGTATTTGCAAGGATTCAGTTTACGTACCCAAGAGCCAGCTGGGAAGTATATTGTGAGTTTCTTTTTTTTTTTTTNTGCTGAGGGTTCTGGAGAAAGCTTTATGAAAAATAGCCAGATACAGCCTTAGGTTGCCCTACAGAATAGCTTGCCCTTTGTTCTCAGAAGTGACTGCTCTCCTCTGTAGTGTACAAGCTGGGGCTATTTAAATCAAACAGTGGAGCTCAGGGAACAAACTGCTTTTTGTGCCCTGATCTTTTAGATTGTGAGAATTAGAATCACTTCTGGGAACCAAGGCTTCCCCTTTGTATATAAAGCCTGGCTTTCAGACCTAGGTTTTAATCATAAGCATTACATAAGCCTGAAAATAATTAATTGGACATTTTGCATTTGCATTCTGCAGTTCTGGATAAAAGTGATATATCACTTGGAGATAAGATATAAATGTGAAATCGGCTTGAATTACTTAATCTTGTGCACTGGTGTGTTGAGACTACAGCCATCAATGCCCCAAAATGCCCAGATATTCTAAATACAATTAAAAAATTGTTTCAAAGTAAGGAAACTTCAGGATAAAATAAGTCTAACCTCCTGATGCTACTGGTGGTTCACTGCAGGACTGTTTATGTTGGTTTTCTCATGTTTATGTTGACATTTTAAGAACTATAGGCAGTTGTACACAAAAATGCCTTCACAAAAAAGGTGTAATTGCAGCTGCAAGGTCATGGCAGTCTGTGTCAACCAGAGCCAGAATGCCCTGTCACCTTAGCTTGTACCACTGTGTCAATGTGTTGGTCAATGTGTGCAACTGCCCGGCAACCTGATTTTCCACTGTGCGGGAAATTGCACGATTTTACAGAAAAAAATGCCTTCTGGATAGAAAACAACAACAAAAGTTAATCTCTGTGGAACAGAGGGGGAGGTTATGAGTATTTGATCAGAATGAAGGCAGTTCACAACAGTGTCTATGGTTTTATGTTTTCCATACTTACATCTTCATATCCATATTCTGTTTTGTGACACCCTGCCTTGAAAGTTTTGCTCAGGATGCCTGTGATGGAAAGAGACAAGAAGAACTAAAAAGAGGGGGGTAAAGGACAGAAGACACTCCAGACACCAGCACCTGTGCTAGGCTGAAACTCAGTAACTCATCCCTTTTTACAAAGTGGGACTGTCATAATACCCTTGCCCCATGGACACTTTGCTGTGTCCATGGGGCAAGGGTAAAAAGCCAAATGAAGAGGTAGAGCAGTGTAGCAATTACAGCTTCTACTGCTCACATTAACAACCAGAGCATGTAGATGGTCTCCTTCCCTTGTCAGATACCAGGCAATAAATGAAATTTCAAGGGTCTGATGTGCAAAAATTCCAAGGTCGCTCAACCCGAGGAGGATAAATGATAATAAGCTTCACTATAAATAGCAACTTCAGTGACCTGTTGTTGCTATTCTGGGTGAGTTATCAGTGATGCATTTTCAAGTATTCACCATTAAGAATAATATACATCATACTGAACTTCAGACTGTAGAGGTTGTAGCTGTTTCCCTTCTTTCCAAAGGGATGGGACACATCCCATCAAGCTGCAGCCACTATGAGGCATCTACTTTAAAGCAGTTATTTGGGCTTCCCTTGTGACAGAGAGGGATTCATCTTGGTATCAGATTAATTGACTCCTGGAGGTCCCTATTTTCTTTCCTGTTAACTATGAAGGGAGCTTAAACAACTGTCCTTAAACCAGGGATCTGTATTTCAGAATGATAAAGTGTGAATTCCATGATTATGTTTAGTGATATCCAGTGCCAGTGTAGTCACTAGGCATGCCCTTATATCTTACCCTACAGGGTTAATAAAATGAAGGGTGATACTTGTCCTAGATAGGGACATTAAAAAACAAACGTTGCTAAATTCATGTGGGGAGAAAAGGACAAAGTTATGGCAAACACCACACAAACACAAAGACTTTCAAGTGAGCGTGGAAAGCACCACTGAGTGCATTACACTGTCACAAGTGTAATGGGCCCTCTTCTTCTATTGATTACAAATCTTCCATCTCAGCAACAACAACTATTTCAGTGTAAATATTCCTAACTTTTTACAGTACAGGCAAGAGGAAGCTAATAAATGTGATTATTAATTCTTTGTCAGTCTAAATAAACTATTTAAGTAAGGCATATTCTCTACTGGGTTTTCAGTGAGACCGAAGGAACGTGAACCTGCATTGTTTAATATCAATTTTACTGCTAAACAAAGCCTCTTCTGACTTCAGTGTGGCTCATGAATAGCAAATTAATCAAATTTGAAACTGTTTGTTTGGTCTTTAAAATGATTTAATCAGACATACTTCATTTAGAAAGTAATTTAATAAGAGAGGTAAAGTAACAGTTAACACTGCTTCCATGTTGAAGCAGATTGTTTAAATTAACTGGCTTATGAATCCAATATGCAGTATATAAAAATGCAGACCTATCACCCTGCTCTTTTTGGATCAATAGCCTCAACAAGTTCCTAATAACGTTTCATATAAAGCATTCAGACAGAAGTTTCTTATCATCCTGTTTTGTGAAAATAAATGTTTGCATTCAACGCACAATTTTAATATACAACGTATCAAAAAGTCAGCATGGGTCAGATTAATAATAATTCACAAAATCTGAATCATTGATCTCACAGGAGCTACTCCAGCTCATTCTTGTGATGTATGCACCCCCAGAATGCATTGTAGTAGAGGAAAAAATGCAACATGAAAATCATTCTCTGTGGAGAAAGGACTAGATTAGCAAAGGAATGAGTAACAACTTGTCAGCACTTATTTCATAAGGAATTTTACTCCTGTTTAAGGAGCAGGACAAAAATGTCTGGCCACACCAGTGATGTTGTCACAGGAAAAGAAAGAAGAGAGATGCTAAGAAGATTCAGGCTTCCCAAAAAGTGTTGTCATCACCTTCTAAAACGTATGCTTTAAAAAGTGCATTATGACCACTACAGCAAAGGTGCAAATAATGGAGAAAAAACATTACCTGTATGTCTACACTGAAATTATTCATTGCTCCTAAGCAAAAACCTTCATGTTTCAGCAGGCACCAAGAAAGGACTCAGGACATAACGTACTGTCTTTTTTTTCAGTTGACAATTTTTATTACATAATTTAGGATTGCATTTATCTATCTTCAGCTGAGAGATGTAAACTCTTGTTGGGTACCCAAACAGGAACTCTATGATGAGTCAATCAGGCACACAATGAAGACTTTACTAAAATGTGTAATGGATCCCTTCTAGACATCAGATGTTTGCATGAGGAATCATCACCCTCTCAGCTCTCCCATATTCCCTACCAGCACTCCTGTGCTAACTTCACCCTCCCTGGCCTCTCTTCACATGTTCAGCATCATATCATCCTCCACACCCTGTCAAAAAATGCCCACAGCTCTAAGAACTCTCTCCCACATCTCACTGATTCTGCCCTTCTTCCTTCAGACCTACCAGTGTCCTGTGTTCTGTCAGACCCTCATATTCAAAGAAGAACAAACTATGATGCATCCATGCTAAGGATGTACTTTTTAGGTTGTGTTTTTAAAAATTCAGAAGGCTAAGGGGCACTGGCATTATGTACAGCTGACAGGATACTGGCTCTTGGCTCCACCTCTGTTTACAGAGACATAAAGAGGGCTGCAGTGGGGCAAGTCAAGCATCTGTCTAGTCTGGGGCCCTCAGTTCAGCAGCAGACAACAGCAAACATTCATGGAAGAGGCTATGAAGTAAGATAACATACAACAACAACAACATTTTCTTACAATTTTCTCATAGTTGTAACCCTGTAAATAAGATTTTTGACACTAAGAAGTAAAAGGATACAGGTTTTAGCTGTGGCATCAAATTGATTGGTGGCCATGTGCCTGTTGCACCTCCGCATTTTCTTTGCTCTGGGAGTGCCCAGGGCAGGATGTTGTCAGCCCTGTTTAGTCACTGTGAGACAAACAGCTTCTCCAAACCTTGTCTGGGAAACAGGCAGAAGGAGGTAGGCTGTGATAAAACTTTATATAAAAATATCTCCAAAGAGACCCAAGGCTGAGGAGAAGGAGATCCAGGTCATCCTCACACTGCACACAGCAAATACATCAGGACACTGATTACTTGTTGCAATCCCACTCCACCTTTTATGAGGGAAACTCAGCTCCTTGACCTTGGACCTGAGAGAGCCCTTGGAAGGTGCTTCAGAGCATCAGTGAAAATAATGTAAACAACTTTAACTGTATTACTCATGAGGTTTCTCTATATTAAATTTGGACTTGGTGTGCATGTTATTGTAAATGCACTAGTAATTTGGACTATTAGGCTGTTAAATATTAGTAGGGCTGATGCTAAACTATTCCTTTATGCCAATAACAAGGCTTGGAGTGTAAATAGATTCTGAGTGCAAGCACATTCAACTAACCTGCCATCCCTCTAGGGACTTCCTGAACCATAACAAGTGTCTCTGGAGTTTGTGAATGGCTAACCATCCACTGAATGCCTTGTTCCTACCATGACTTTTTCCAGTCACTTTTTAGACCAATGCAGATCACTTGTCTTGCAAAGTTGGACATACATCATATGTTATCTCACAGGAACTAGCCAGTTGAACAAAGGCTTTGGGACATTGTATTTTGTAAAAGGTATTTTGCTCTGCTTCATATTATAGACAAGCAGAAATTCCCATATTCTCATTAAGTTTTGCAGAAACTTCTCCGTAATTGTGAAGGTGTGTGAGAACATGTGACTGTGCATGTTATTACAGCATCTATACCATCATCTTCCCAACGTCCAAAACTCTTTGTCTGTGCTGTTCTTCAGCTGTGTGGGATGGTTCTGTAATGCACCTACTACTGGTAGCTGAGTGCTCTTACTTCAGGGCCTTGTAGGCAGCACTTTGCCTCAACATGTAGAAGTGAAGAGGTCAGCTTTGAACACAATCTGGAATTCCTAAAGGAGGAAACAATATTTGAGATGTCTGGCCTTGATGTTCACCCTTGGCTGACAGGAACTACAGAACAGTACAAAAAAAATCTGTTAGATCAGCTAAACCCAAGAAACAAACCATTTCAGGAGTCACTGGGGACTCTTTCCTGTATTTGTACGCTGCAAGAGAGCTTTACATCCACAGGTTTGTTTGCTCGTGATATTATTTCTTCCTCCACTTATAAATGACTCAGGCATGACTGTGTTGTTAGAAAATCCAAACATGAATTGTGACTTCAGTACTTTGCTACTGAGTTGTGCCTCTGCCCCAAGAAATATGTATATACTCTCAAAGGCAGTGAATTAAATAAAACTGCCACAAATACTTTCTGCAGTTATTTCTGAAAGAAGAACTGGGAACTTCTCAGCCTGTGCAGCAAGCAGCTGGGGCAGACACCTAGGACACTTCATCAAAAGCATTATGAAAGTGTCTGTTTTCCCTGGGAGGCTGAAGAACATGATTTTCTGAAAACTCCACTCTGTTCATTAGTAGAAAAAACAAAACCAACACCAGCTTTAACAATTATTGGAAGATATTTGTGTTCTGGTAGTACTGACTTAGAGGAACGTCATTTATCTAATAGCTCATCTTTCCCCATCCTCTGCAATGTTTGGTGAATCATGGCTTATGTCCTTCCTCTGTTTTCCACTACATATACTCCCCTTCTTCCATTATTTCCCTGCCCTAGGCTGCCCATTCATTATGGCAATGATTCACTCTTAGTATGGGTAGCAACAGACACAGTGGTGAAAGATGTTTTGGCACTGCTAGCTGTTATCATTATGCAAAAAACAACAGTGCTTAGTTAATCTTGTTCATTATAACAACAACCAACAGAAGGCCAATATTAACTTTTCTGTTCCGGGAAGGCAGAAATGTTATTATGTATGTCTTTATTTCAGGAAAACACCCTTATTTTGGACATCTTGTGCCTAAGGTGTCTAAAGTGGAAGGTAAAATTGAAAAATGAACTGTTGGAACTGTTTCTTAACAGGAAAAATGTAATATACTTCTTCTGGGAAATTAATATTGTGCTTATAACTCCTGTGGATAGGTGATCTAGTCTGGCTTTACAATTGCTAATAGTACAAAAATTCTCATTTGCACTACAGGTTGCTAAGCAATCAAGGCATCATGGTCATGTTGCCAGGAAGGGACCTCTAAAAGTTGTTTAGTCCACTATGTCATTCAAAGCACAAGTATCAGCAATTCATTTTCAGGTCAGCTATGGCTTTGCTAGGCCAGTTCTTGAAAATCTTCAAGGTTTCCCATATTCCCAGGTAAGTGGTTCCTATGCTGCACTGACCTCTTTGTGGAAAAGCTTTTCCTAAATTCCATCTAAAGTTCCCAAGACACAACTGGTGCCCTTTGCACCCTGCTGTATCATCTGTGATTTCTATGCAGAATTTTTCTCCTCATCTTTGTGACTTTCCCTGAAGTACATGGCTCCTTATTTTCTTCTCCTGCAGAATACAAAAGCTCAACTCCTTCTAACTGTAGACCCCTGACCATCCCAGATAGTGACAGGCTGTCAGCACCATTGCTTTGTTTGGTTCTCCTAAATGACTGAAATTACCTTCTAGTGAAACCTAGGGGAGAAAAACAACAACAACAACAACAACAGCCACCAAACAGAAATTCCCACCCAACCAGAAAGCAAAACTTTTAAAAATTTTATAGAATTATCTCTCACACAAAAGCAGAGGAATTTCTTGTTTTCACATGAAAACCATGTTACAGTGACCTTTTAGCCATCTCTGCACAAACAAGAACCTTCACAGTACTGTCTCCTGTAATAACTGAAACTGCACTTTGCATTTTAATGTTTTTGTCAATGGTAGTATTGAAATACTTCATCAATTGCTTTTGTCATATTAAGTGCACCCAGCAAATGTCTGTCTATCACAGCTGTACAACTGTGTAATATACACAGGATCCAGCATCTACACGATACGTAACAAAGGACATATTTGCATGCAGGCAACCAACCATGTAATATAGGTTAAAAAGTGATCAACTCCAAAGGAACTGGGGGTTAACAGATTCAAATATGCACAGAAATGACTGACTCAATTCCAACACTGGCTTAGTGATCTGAAGGCGTCCTGATACGCCTTTTTCCTTCCCTAAAGAAGAGCACATAGAGTGCAAGCTGGCCTCCTGCTCCAAGGCAGTACATAAGCAATCCATATCTCCACACTTCAGAAAGCTCTTTTGCACTAGCTGCCAGTATAGAATTCCAAACACCCTGATCCAGTCCCAGGAACTGCAGGCACCAGTGTGCACTGCAGGGATAGTGAAGCCAGACTTGAGGGCACATCCTTGTCACCAGCTTTCAGAGCACCCAGGAGAAATGGTGGAGCTCTTGGATGCTGTTTACTGAGGGAAACCTCTGGAAGTACCAAGGCCAATAAGAGGGCACAGCACTCGAGGTCACTGCATCCATCCCTTACTTTTTTCTTCCCCCTGGCATGTAGAAGCACTTGCCCAGTACCACTGTCCAGTCTTGCAATGCTGCTCAGCTTCCCTTCCTTTAAGTAGCCAGCTGGGCAGGATAGCCCCCTTAGCCATCCTTCCAAGAATTTTGTGGCTGCTGTACTGTTATTTCACATTTAAATCCTCAAGAACAATCTTCTCTATAAAAATCTGTCTGATTACACGAAAAGCAGTGTGTTGAGGGATTTCAAAAGCTGCTCTTTCCACCAATGTGCAATGAGCCTTGAGTAGTTTGGTTTTGTCCAGCCCTGAAACATTTATTTCTGGGAAGGGTAGAAGACATAGCTTGTTTTTTAGGCATTGCTGAATCTGCATAAAGTAAACACAAATCATCATTAAAACATTAAGAAAAAAAGGAAAGTTAGCATTGGATAATGTATCCATTAATGATTCTGTTGAAACTGAGACACTTTTTCTTCTCACTGGAGACTGCCCACTTTCTGATATGAAGGAAATACCCTGGGACATCCAACAAAGGATTTCTAGAGCTTTCATCTGTTTCGAAAATTCCCTCTGAAAACCTGAAGGAGGACTGTGAGCTGAGATTTCAGATTCCCTGTGTGAGGAAACCTTATCAAAACAGTGTTTGTTCTTTAGAAGAGAAAGGAAAGAAGAAAGAACCTTCTGAATGAAGTGAAAGCAGGAGCATGGATCTATATTTAAGACTTTTGAAATTTGTTTTCAAATTCTGAATTTTATCTGTTGCTCAAAACAAGAAAATAATTTCCTCTTGTCTCAGTGGAATCCAGAAATAATGGCCACCTGCTGCCTGCTGCAGCTTTACTTCAATGGCACCTTCTAACAGCAGCTTGCCTTCAGGACAGCTGTTTTTTATGTCTGAGTGGGGGAGAAAATAGGTTCATTAGAACATTTTCTTTGTACACTAGGGATGCTCTTCTGTGTCAGTCCAGGATGTGTTGAGAGGCACAGCTCCTGGGACCTAAGGGTTGTCCAGTTTAATTTTCTCTTCCCTTGTGATTAGAAATAAATGCAAGAGTGAAGATACAGCAGGCCAAAAAGAGCAGAAATTACAGAAGTGGAGCTTTGTGTCCAATCTTCAAGAACATTATTGCACACAAGATCTGGAGACTACTTGTTTGCTATTAGTTTGTCCTTTTTACCTTGTTTGGTTTTTGTTCATGACTTTCTCTTCAGCTTGACAGATCTTAATATCATCAGGATTTTTTTTCCTATGAATATTGCTACTGATCCAAACAACCACATTTAAAAAGTATATTAATCCTAATTATAACCCAGCTAGGAAACATTCCTTAAAGGAAAAAAAAAGGCATGATGAAGAGGCTTGATAAAAACTGGAGCCTTCTGAATTTCTCATGTATAACCTTTTCCTAAGATGGTAAAAACACTGGCTTACAGCAACACTCCCCCACCTCCCAAGAACCACAGCGGGTCTGTGACTTCTTTAAATTGGTGTCACAGCCATCTTACCCCTTTCCCAGGCAATTAAACACCAGACTGTTCCGTTCCTTTCCTCACAGAAGAATTTGTTGGGGGCTCATTCTAATTTCATAAAGTTGCACTAGTCTGGCTGTAATTCAATGAATTATTGGCTAGGGGAAAATTACTGAAGCTCATCATGACAACATTTTTCATCAAATTAAGCACTGTTGCTGAGAGGGGTAAAAGTTGTACTTCCAAGACAATGCACCTGCAGAGAATTAGCTGGTAAATTATTTACAGACATGTGGCTGAAAACATTAATGGGGAAACATACTTTTTAAATGAACTTGGGTTTTTTTCCAACTCCAAATGCCTCCTCTGTGTGATCTTCAATATTTGGCTGTTCAAAGATGCAACACTACACTTTGTGCCATGGGAAGCAAATTGCTCAGACATTTTTCCCTCTTGTGTGCTGTTTGATGGTTGTCCTCCCTGTTATTTTGTCACTGACACTAGCATTCACAAACAAATCATCACGGCTAGTGATTCCCTTCCATTGCCACAGAAAAAGTAGGAGCATGTAACTACCTGCCCAAAATGGGCAACCACGTCTGTGCTGTTTATACATCCTTACTTCAAGTAGTGTTAGCTCTACTCTGTAGATTTATGATGATTATTTTATATTTATACTACAGTAACAGTAAAAGATACCTGCATGCCAGACCCTCAGAAGTATTATTTGGATGTCTAACTCCTGGGCTTTGGTTGCTGTGCAGTGTCTGAAGGCTGCAGATGGAAGAGGTAGTCAAGCATCAAATGACATTGTTTCCTACAGCTACCTTGATTCCCATGTTGCAGCTTTTGTGAAGTATGGGATGAGTAAAGAAGGAGCCTGCAGGAATAAAACAAAGGTATGAGCCAGCGGAATGGTGCCATGGAGAAATGTACTTTATCCCCTAGTCTCCTGTTACAGAATTCCTACATGTTGCTCATTACTAAACTTTCCAAAGTAATTAGTTCCTGGTACCCAAAGTCAAGCAAAGAAGGGGCTGGGTTTGCTAAGTGTCAGCCTCTGAGACCACTGACTGAAAAATCTTGGGGCTGTGCAATGAACTGCTGTGAGAAAACAAGGAAGAAGAAAGCGATGAAACTGCCAGGTGGTTTTACAGTCACTCCTGAGCACATAAAAATGCAAACAGAGGGCTTTGTGGAAATGTTTGGAAAGCACTGTTGTCTAGAAAAGTCTGGGAGGCAATAAATATTTTGGACCACTTTTCAGTGTCTCTACCCCGGACCTCTAAGTAGATCCATCTAGGACTGGATCGTCTGTGCAAGATTCTCTATTTCTCACCACCATCCTCACCTTTTTATCTTCTGGATGCATCCTCTCCTTCTCCTCACCACCTAATTTATTTCCCTTTGCTTCCTTTCACCTACTGCCTCCTAATTCTCCTCTTTAATCTTTCTTATGCAGTGTATTTACACTGTACTCTTCACCTTTCCTCTCTCCACATCACAGCTTGGAGTAGCATCAAATTCAGTAATTGTCGGGAAAGTTTTGATCATTCCCTGAGTCCCTATTATGTGCAGTCGCCTTGCTGAGATAAATCAAGCTCCACTGTCTTAAATTTTTTTCTTTCTGTGGGAACATGTAGTATTCCTGATATCCAGATGTCGAAGCTGAATCTTTCCTCCTGAGTTTAAACCTATTACTTTATCCCCCTGCCTATTACAGACATAGAGTTTATTCACTTGCTTCTAGCAGCAACATCTTTAAACATCTGAAGACTGTTATTGCGTCTCTCCTTGACATTTTCCTCTCTGGATTAAATAACCTCAGCTGACTTAACTTTTCCCTGTAGGTGATATTTTATAGTGCTCTCATTGTTCTCTCTGCAATGCCTTTTTGCTCGGCCTTTTTGAAGCATGTCATCAAAAGTGGACATCGATGTCCTGCTGAGACCCTGGCAATGCTGACTGCAGTGGAATTCAGTCTTTTAAGATATAATCCCTTCTTTCTCTACCCATATATAGAGATATAAAAATATAAATTATCTTTCAGTATAGAGGGTTTAGTGCTGCTTCTTTATTTTTTTTAGCAATAACATGACATTGCTGACATATTCTTCACTATAATTTTTCTGCCCTGCAGAAGGATTTCTTGCCAATTATTACTCTTGCTATGTTAACATAAAGGACTATTCCTGACTAAGTGTATTGCTTCTTGTTCCTAATGGTAAGCAGCCTTCTTTGAATAATATTCTTTCAATTCTTCAAAGAAATTCTTCTTCTTCATCATAACAAAATTATCCAGAATCCTAAGCTTGCTAAGGTCCTTCCTAGTCTGACACCATCTGCAGATTCGGTAGTCATACTTTCACTTCTGTTGCTTCCATTGTCCCACCTTCTGTCCCTAAACTTCCTGACTCAGGTTAATCATGAAAATTTTATGAAACACTGTATGCAGATCAACCCTTACTGGAATGCTGCTTTGCATATCTCCCATTCTGACAGTGTCTTATTTTCTAGACAGTTTTTCCCCTGCATAAAATTAATTCACGTAGTAGTTAATGTTTCTTTAACTTCATTATAGACTAATGGAAGGCAATGCCCATTGAAACACAAGATATATGAACTCTGATGTTTCCTCCATATACACAAGACTTGTAATTCCAGATGGATTAAGGAGTCCATTTTGGATGTGCCACTTCATTATCATCTACATGCTTATGTGCAGTTTGCTTGGTTATTTGCTCCTCTGTTTTTCTGTGAGTGAAGTCTCTGTTGCAGATGTGTTAGCGTAGGAGTCCTTTGTTCATAGAATCAGCATTTTTAACAGACACTGTTAGTATTTATTAGCACTGGACCACACTGCCCAAGGAAGGGGTAGGCACCATCCCTGGAGGCATTTAAAAGATGTTTTGATGTGACACTTGGTGGTCTGGTTTAATGCTGGACTTGGCTGTGCCAAATTATTGTTTGGACTTAATAATTTTATAGGTCTTTTGCAACCTAAAAGATTCTATGAATCTATTAATGAATGCCATTCCTTATGCAAAAACCCACAAAGCCAACAGAGAGACGAGTGAAGGAAGTGAGTAGCTTTGGCCGTTGATATCTGCTGTGTTTGTGGTTTACTACGTATGGTGCATTTTGTTACCCCACAGCCTTGCCCTGACTGCTGCAGTCTGAGTCAGAATGAACCTCTGGATGGAGCAAAAGACTGTTCTTCCCCTGGAAGCCACTGAGCAAGGCCAAGGGAAGTGTAATGGGTCAAGATGGGTCCAGCTCAAGGGAGGCTGGGAGCAGGCAGACAGGGGGCAGGGAGCCTCTAGCATCCTCATGGCACCTGTCACACCCCACGGGTGTGACAGGGACATGGGTGACATTTACTCACCTATCTTCTGCCCTGTTGAATTTGAAAAGTTAGAAGAAATGTCAGGAAGACAGTAAGCTCCATGTTCAGAGCTCTTCTGTGTTTCACAGCATCCTGGTTCCCACCAGGGCAGGGTTAATTTTTGCAGGAGCCAGGAGGGGCATGGCCAGGACCTGGGGGTTATTCTGTACCACCACATCATTGCTGGGGGCAGGGGGAAGGGCTCACTTCCAGCTGATTAAGGGTGACAAAGGGAGTGGTTGGGTACCACAGTTTCCAAGCAATTGTGTGTGAATCATTTGCCTGTCCTGCACACTTTGGTATCGATGTCGTAACTGATACCATTTCTTTCTTATCTTCTCATTGCTGTTTCCAATAAATTGTTCATACCTCAACCCATGATCTTTACCTTTTGTGCTTCCAATTCTCCTCCCCATCCTGCAGCAGTGGGAGGGAGAATGGGGTGTGCCAAGGGGAAGTGAGCAAGCAGTGCATGGTTTGGAGTGTTTGGGTGGGAACATTAAATTGGGGAATACCATTCCTAAACTATGAAAGAAAGATTGACACACACCAAAAAGGAGAAAGGGGAGTGGGAGTTTTCTATCTAAAGGGAAACCTTACAATGAGTTTATTTTCCTTACAATGAGTTTGTCTGATTTGGTACTCACATTCTCTTAGATTTATTTTTTTTACTCCTAAGTTGCTTTGAGATCTTCATATATGAACACCTACTAAATAAAACTGTAGGCAGAAGGAGATAAATTCACAGTTAAACTGCAACAAGGGTCTGATGGCTTTTTGCTAGGTAGGCCTTTTCTCCAAGAGAATTCCCCAGAGTTTGTGAGCAAAGATTTGTGTAGCAAGACAAAAAACAGGCAAATCAAAGAGTGCTAAAAATGTGGCCTCTAAGCAATGAGCACAAAAATAAAACCTCAGTACCTTAGCAAAGAACAAGAGATTTTTCTGAAATAATTTTCACTGCTGATCTTTCTGATTAGTGACAGATCAGGAAAACCTCAATCCTACAAACTGATGTTGTTTAAAGACTGTGGGCCATAGCTGAACTTCCTCAAATACTGCAGCTTCCAGAATCACAAGACAATTCCTCAGTTATGATGAGGCAGAATGTACTGTGTAAGAAGACATTTTTAAACATAATCAGAGAATGATTTGGGTTGGAAAGGACCTTAAAAGAACATCTAGTTCAAGCTCTACTGCCATGGGCAGGGAATCTACCACTAGACCACGTTACTCAGAGTCCCAGCCAACCTGCCTTTAAATACCTCCAGGGATGGGACATCCACAACTTCTCTGGCCACTTCTTTCAGTGCCTCACCACCCTTACAGTAAAAAATTTCTTCCCAATATCTGATCTAATCTAAACCAACACTCTTTTTCTTTAAAGCCTTTGCCACTTGTCCTGTCACTTTGTGCTGTAAAAGACTTAAAGATCACAATTGCCTTTAAACATTATAAAGGCTGAAGAAGGAATTTGCTATAGGATAAACCACCACAGCAGAAACTTCAGGTAAGCACAGAGGAGAGGAACAGGCAACAACAAGGCACTGATTCCAGGCCTAGCAGAGGTGAGCTTTGCTTATCACCTCCTAGTTAATGCATCCAGAAAAAATTCTCACTGTGACAGACTGTAGGAAAGGAAGCAACTGCTTATATACACACCATGCCAAGTTATGGGCATGGCATCTACACCCTGTGGGTACCAAACTTGGACTGTATGAATGTGATACCCCAGAAGAATGACTTGGGGATCCCCACCACCAAGAAGGGCAGAAGAAGAAAGACCAACAGGACATCTCCTGCATCCATGGGGTGGTGATACCTTTCTGCTTATTCTGTATCTCTGACTATTTTTCTCTCCCAACCCCACTTTCCTATTTCTTTCTATCTCTCTTCACATTCACTGTTGAACAGAATCCATATTATTGACTTCGGCATATGGTCTTGTTTCCACCTTAATTTGGGCAGAGGCATCGCTTAATAATTGGATCATAACAATTGCCCTTGTGAAATGTCCTTCTCCAGCTTTCTTGTAGGCTCCTTTAGGTACTGGAATGTGCTCAAAGGTCTCTCTGGAAGTTCTCCAGGCAGAACAACCCCAACTCTCTCAGCCTGGCTTCATAGGAGAGGTGGTCCAGTCTTCTGACCATCTTTGTGGCCTTACTTTGGACCTGCTCAAGCAGGTCCATGTCCTTCTTACACTGGGCAACCAGGGCTGGATGTAGCACTCCAGGTGGGGTCTCACTGGTGAACCTCTGAAAACTACACCAAATACATCGACTCAATGGGAAGTTTTCGGTTTCTAAGTTTTACATTTAATAAGAACCAGTCATTGATATCCTTGAATATATTACTTTTAGGGTCATAGCATCTGAGACCATCTGCCACTTTGACTTACAGCTCTGATGATTACTTCATTATAGAGGCTTTAGTATTTCAAAAGAGAGGAATTAATTCCTACAAGAGAAAATATCCCTCCAAGCAGAAAGCCCAGCAAGTCTCTAAATTCTCATTACAGGGATTCTCTGCAGAAGAGAATTTTACACATTGGCCTGAAGCTGCCTCAGCTGTGGGTGTCTGGTCCCTAGCACTCTCTATCAGGAACAGGGCATCTGAGAGTGAAAATGATGATCTCATTCTGGTTGCAGATTAGCTTGAAACAAGATTTCACTAAGTCATGAGTGCTAGAGGGTTCTTCTGGGTTATTGCAGTCATGACTTGTGTGTGTACTGCAGGATGTAGATTGTTCTACACAGGCTCCCAGGCATTAGCTAGGCTACAGAAAGTAATCTTTTTGGCAGAAGCAGCCTTTGTTGATTGCAAGAACTGTAAATGCCAGGGGCTACTCCAGCTAAACAGCATATTTCATCCTTTTGAGTCCTGAGAGTGCAGGCAGGCTTGGTCAGACCTCAGAGACTTATTTCAGCTGAAATAAGGAAGCAGTCAGCACAGTGCTGTTGAACTGGCCACTATCTCCTATGACAAACTATTCCCTCAAAAGAATTCTTATCAGAAATGAAGATGTCACTACAGTGTAATGCTTTTATCTTTTATGTATTACTTTAGCTATAAAATAAATTATTTTAGCTTAGAGTACTTCAACTTTGCCCCTTTATGATTTTGATGCATGGGAGTGATTCCAGAAAGTATTAATATCTGATTTGTTCTTCTAGCATATACATGCCTGCCTTCAACCTCATGTATTTACAACATATTAAATATCTAACTAATGATACACTACAAAGTAATTTAATTTCAATACTAACTGATTATCAAACATACACTTGATTTTTCTTAGTAACTGATCAAGGCTGAAAACAAAAAACATTTAGATGCTGGAGGCAGAACAAGTTAGTAATTACTCTGTGTTGCTTCCTTCTCTGGCAAGAGACTTTTCCTTTTTTTTTGCTTTTTTCACACCAGTTGTGGATGTTACTAGGATATTATGTATTAGTGTCAAAATTTGGTTATACCGTGGGCTTTGCTATCCTGGATAAGCAATATCAATGTGTGCTATTTTGTTTCATATGCCTAGCCCAAAAACACTATGCCAAATAAACAGGGAAGTAATTGAAGCTTCAAAGTCATAGAGTGGTTTAGCCTTGTTTCTTCAACACATCAACACATTGAGGTTTTTCATTACATTTCACAAACTGCAATTAAGATAATACTTACTTATTAACTAGAAATATGCCATCATATTTACTCTACTAAATGGTTCAGCAACAGACTGGGAATCCATTACCCATTATCAAGTCAATGAAGGAAAAGGAGAATTTCACAACTGTTCTGTTCCATCTATTAATTTTCATCTGTTCTTTCTTAGCCTGGGCTAATTCAGAAACCTGTTTCCTGGATCAGGTCCTCAGCTAAATGGACCTGTTTGTAAGATCCTTAAAAGCACTCACTCACTCACTCACTCACGAGAAGAGCAGGGCACAAGGTTGAATAACTGCAAAACCAGAACAATTATTTCCCAGTCCTTATTAATACAAGTGTCACATCATTCTCATTCTGTCCTTTGCATGTTGGGAGGAATTACATGACACTCCAGTCAGACTACTGTACCACCTTTCCAGATAAAAAAACCAGATCATGCAGCAATGACTGAGAGCAGAGTACAAACACATGCAGAAAGTAAAGAGGATTCTAAGGGAGCTGTGTCTTCACATGATAATTGTCAATGTCTCTTGAGCAACCATATACACCTTCCACTGCTAAGGTGATCAACAGCTGGGCAGATCCATCTAAAAAATATCTATTTACCAGGGAATGTCTGTCTCTGTCTATATAATCATACCCTATTTACCTTGGTGGCAGAAATTGGTACACTTTAAAGCCTTTACCTGTAGCATAAATAAACTAACACTTGCTTCTTTTCAGAAGCCTGAATTTGTTGTTACATCCTGACATCAATGAATCTAATCATGGGGTGTGGTAATAACTCAAAATGGAACAGCTCTCAAATTCCAGCTTGACTTGGACAGTAAAAGCAAAATTAATTCTGAAATATACATGTGCAGCTACTGCCTATGTCCTTACAATCCAGCATTTAGAAGATTGACTTAACTGTAAGGACATAATTGGAACATCCAAAGGTTTTAAGTATGTGTATAAAAGTAAGAGTCAAATGCATGTGAAATATCATATAGTAAAATCATTTGTGTTTAATTTGTAATGCTGTCCAGCACATCTCAAGCATAATGAATCAATTCCTGTTTGTCCTTTCATGAAGCAAGGTCCTTACTACTTTTGGCAGCAGCCTGGCTATTTGCTGTATTTTTTTCAGTGAAGTCCTAAAATTGAGGAGAGAAAATAATCTATTAATTAACCACAGTCGTTGCATTGTAGCGTGAGTCTCTGATCGCAGTCTAGATGAGGAGTGGTGGCTGGAGAGAGGTCACATCAGGTCAGTCATTTGGGCCCTTTGCTCAAAGTGTTGGGCTAAACAGCTGTTCATGGGATTACTCACAAACAAGACTGTAAAAAGAAGACATTTAAAAGGTAATCTGCATTCTATTTTAGAAACAAAACTAAATCCCCCAATTCTCAATAATCTGCACAGCTCGTTATGAAGCCTTTGCTCTGGCAGTAGTCTCAAAGTTAATTACCTTTTTTTATCCCAGTTTTTCACACATCATTTCAACTATAGTGCTAGTAATTTTATCTTTGATGCTCATTTTAGCTGCTCACCAGTTCCTGCAGCTATCTTCTGGGAATTGTGAGATCTGGCTGGAAATTATAACTCTACAGGCTGGCTGCTCAGAAAGAAAGCATGGTCAAAGAATGCAGCATTATACTGTGTTCTTGGCAGGCATTTTTCAATAGGTTTTGACTCAGGTTGGGCAAAACATTTCATTCCCTTTCCTTGATTGGAGGCAACATTTTTATGATTAGATGCCTTAAGGAACTGTGCTATGCTGAAAAAAGAAAAAAAACAGTGTGGTTCTTTGATAAACAGAAAAAAAAAAGTCATATTGGCTGAGACTCATTAATAGTTCTACTTTTCAATTTTTTATAACTTCGCTGTGTGTTTTGGAGAAATGGAACATGAGGGGGAAAAAAGCATCAAGGCAAAGTTAGTGGTACTGTATTCGGTGTCTTCTTTTTAGATTAACAAGTTTTTTGTGACAAAATAATGAAAAGTTTATACTGAGATCAGAACATCTTGGCCTCTAGACATCTGAACACTGATGCACTGAATTTACAAGATATATATGCTAAAAATATAAGATAGATTGCAAAATAGAATAAAGATTTATTCCACACAATAAACTCAACTGGACTGCATGACTTCCAGGTAGATTTATGTAAGCAAGGAAAACCAAAGCCTTATATTGTTTCTACCATGAGTACATAGAAATTTTTTAACTAGGCTAAATTTTTGTCATCAGAGGACCTTCCAGTAGAGCCTGAAGCAATTTCACTAACATCTGTGTCACAACTTTTCTTTTTTTCTCATACTCTTAAATCTTGCACACTTGTGCCATGAAGCCATCAATGAGGTAGAATACAGAAGTTTTTTTCAGGCTTGGTTTCTCTGTATAAACAATGGGGACAGAGAGGTACATGCCTAAAGAATCCACACAAGACAGCAGGCTGGCTCTGCCAGCAGATAGCTTACCTAACCAAAAAGGAAGGGGGAAAGAAAAGGTGGGATGTTCTGGTTCAGCTTTCTCTTGATATACCTCATATGAAGGAAAATGTTTTGGCCATCTGGCTCCAGAAATCCCAAAAGAAGTACAAGCCTTACCAAAACAAAGTGTGTTGCACTGGAGAGGAAAGCTGTGTAAAAGAATATATTTTGCTACAGCAATGTTTTGCGCCTTTTACTTGGGAAGAAAATGGAGCATTCATATTTTTAGGGCGTACCACAACTTGGAAGACACCAGGCTGCAACATTCTGGTTTAAAATATTGTGAAGCAGATTCTGTTTCTTCTGTTTCTTCTGTTTCTTCTGTTTCTTCTGTTTCTGTTTCTTCTGTTTCTTCTGTAGCTCTTCTTCATGTGAAACTACTAGAGAGAGAATAAATATGCCTCTAACCTACCGATTTCACTACCTGCTTGGGCAGAAAAACATGCAGGTCACTATCCAGATTGTGCTGGGATGCAGTTCAAGCTAAGTCTTTTGAATCCTGGTCAAGTTCTCCAGGGAATATATCTCCAACATGTCCAATATTTTAAGTAGTTCTTTCCTCCTGATAATGTATGCTGAACCCTGAAGTCTTTAGACAACATTAATACTCCCTTTCCTAAGAGGGCTCTCTGAATTATCCTCTGTGTGTTAGGCTCTCCTTTTCTCATAATTCTAATAAACCTTCTTTCTAGCATCAGTTCCACATTGAATTCAATTTTCTCTACCACAGTTAAGCAAAAGTGGACATTATCAACACAGGTGTTTTCTCCTGATGTAAATCTATTCTTTAGATGGAGAATCAGCACCTTGTTTATTTCCAGCTGGACTGCCTCAAATATTGGAATGTGCTGCAGTCATTGAACTGGATGCCTTTTAGCTGGGGCATCTCCAATATCATCTGTTTTGTACGAAGTTTCCTGAATAGATAAAGTTTCAGTGTGGTTGTGATTTGCTTTGTGTACCTGCCAGGACTCTAGAAAATTAAAACAAAAATATGAATTATGTTATAGAGGAAGGACAGGTATTTGTAACAACTTTTGACAAAACTCATAGCAGAAATATGCCTTTCATTAATAATGTTTTATTTTTCATTTTGGAGCATTTTCTATAGGGTATGTCTGGTGTATTTTTCAATTAAAATGAAAAAATACCCCAGTTATTTTACTCCTCACAGATGTTTTCCTTTACCACATGCTTACAGTTTTGTTCTGCCTGTCTTCCCCACCTCTCTGTTGATCATTTTGGGGTTTTTTTGCTTTTATCTTAGCTTTGTCCAATCCAGCAAGAACTCCTCCATCTGCTTGACATTAGGGCCCTCCTAAAGTAGAAACATAAATCTCAATGTGGCTAAAGCATTAGACTAGAAATATTTTTAGGATACAGGATCTATTTCTGCTTCATAAGCCTTCCCTTAAAGTGGAGCCTCACTCTAACTTGAGTGCTTGCATGTGATTGAAAAATAAATTGTTTTTTAAATAACCTCAAAAGAAGAAAGAATTCTTGCCTGCTTCCTGATATAGGAGCTGCACTTCTCAGTTACCAAGCAGAGTGCCCAAGAAAAGTAGCTGGTTCTCACCACGTTGAATGGGAAAAGCAGGGAATTTCACAAATTGGACCTGCTCTAAAAAAAGTTTTATGTAGATGCATTGGAAATGAGGAAAATAAAAATGTACGTGGCTTTCAGCAAACATAAAGATCAGTTAAAAGAAATGCATCCGTGTTTGCTGTTTCAAAACATTTAGGAACATGCTGGTTCCAGAGATGCATTAACTATCTCTTTAACCTAACCACTACTCTTCATTGCAAACCTATCCCCCTGGGGAGTATGAATTACTATTTTCATTTCTCAACTGTTAAAACACTTGAATAGTGGGAGCAATAGTAATTGTAGTATTCCCATGTCTTGTAGTTAGCAAAATGCAGGACTTGTTGCAATATTATTGTGCAAAATTTACATATTAACGGTAAAAAAAAATCTAAAGACTACTTCAAATTCTACTTTAATTTTCTACAACCCTTTCTACACCCCTTTCTACATTCTACTTTAATTTTCTAGACTAGGAAATTGTCTAGACAGAATAAAGACTTTTGTCCTTATGGAAGTGCACTGCTGAGCTTTTCTCAGTACTGTTAAATATAAGGTACAATTTTAATCACTAAAGCAAAATTCTGTCCTTTCTGCCAGGTGCACCTGTGCCCCTGAGCCTTTCTTCAGCCCACACTGTGTGATGAAAATGAGATGTATCTGTTGGCTGCTAAGAACAAAACAAAAAAAGGGAAAAGGAGAAATTTTCTGCTGTGAGAAGTCATGAAGATCACTTAAATGCACATTAGTGGCTTCTGCCTTTAAAATCTGAGTCTGTTTACACTGGGTAAAAAAGGGTGCTGCAGTTAAGGTAGACCTCTGGGGAATATCTCAACTCTCTATAAATAACCACTTTGTGGACTTTTTAGTATCTCCAGAGTCTTCTATGCAGTCTATCTCTGTGACACCTCTATATAGGGTAATAGAGAAAAATGGTCATTCTACAAATAAACTACTTCTACACCAACTTTTATTTTATTTCCCCTTAGTCAAGAATAAACCTTCAGTTGAAGCTGTCAGATGTGATTACTGATCTGAGTCTGACAGCATAACTCTAGACAACAGTCCAGGAACAACTAAAAAGTTGAGTTATTCTTTTCACTCGCCTTTAATTTAAATTTGATTTTAAACAAGGATAGCAAAGATTGGAGAAAAATGTAGCAAATACTGAAGTTAAAGCATAGTATCAAAGCAGAATCATGTTGTTTATGGCCTAGAATCCTGGGAGACCTGCAGGAACAGTAGTGGACATGTGGCTATAGATCTCTCTGCATCTAGAGGATTAGACATACTGTGCTGATTGAACAAAGACAAAATAACAAAAGACACTAAACAAGAGCAAAGTTGGAGCACTGACAATTTTAAACGAGGTCTGGCAGAAGCATCTTTCATCATGATCTGGTGACTTGTCCTGCACATTGGAGGAGGCAGATGTTCCTTCCCTACCTTCTATAATTTCTTGCACTATTAAAACTTTATGTTCTGAAAGTTTTACTCATGAAGTAGTTTGGCAGGCTATAGTCTTGTTTTGACATATGCCCCTCTGTACCATAGTAAACATTTCTGGAAGTTTAGAATAGTGAGGAAAGACACATCTTTTTCTAAGAACTGTGGATGGCCTGGAGGTTTATTTAGTAACCAAAATTTTTATTGCAACTAATACAAATTCCAAAGCTTTCAATACATTGATTTCTGAGGGCATTTGCTTGAGTAGAATAAATTATGATTGTTGAGTAAAGATATAATGTGGATCCCACACTTCTAACCTGAGGCAGAGCTGTCTTGAGGCTTTGAGAAGTAGTCATAAAATCATGGAATAATTTAGGTTGGAAAAAGACCTTGAAACTAATTGTTATTAGATCATTGAATTAGATCATTGAATCTAATTGTTAACCCAGCACTGGTAAGTCTACCACAAAACCATGTCCCTAAAGTGCCCCAGCACTTCCTGGGGCAGCCTTTTCCATTACCTGATCATGTTTTCAGTGAATAAATTTTTCCTAACATGCAATCTTAAACCTTCCCTGGTGCAACTTGAGGCAGTTTCCTCTCATCCTGTCACTTGTTACTTGTGAGAAGAGGCCAACCCCAATCTCAGTACACTCTCTTTTCAGGGAGCTGTAAAGAGCAACAAGGTCACCCCTGAGCCTCCTTTTCTTCAGGCTAAACAAGCCCAGCTCCCTCAGTCACCCTTCATCAGACTGTGCCCCAGACCCTTCACCAGCCATGTTGCCCTTCTCTGGACACCCTCCAGCAGATCAACCCTCCAGCCCAGCTTGGTGTCATCTGAAAACTGACGGATGGCACACTCAATCCCCTCATCCAGATCATCTCTAAAGATATTAATTAGGTCTGGCCCTAACACGGCCCTAGGGAGCACCACTAGTGACTGGTGAACAACCTGATTTAACTCCATTCGCCACCACTCTCTTTCACCATCCAGCCAATTTTTTTTACACAGCAGAGAGTGCACATCCAAGCCATGACCAGCCAGTTGCTCCAGGAAAATGCTGTGGGAAATGGTGTTAAAGTACCAATGGTCAGGCAGAAAACACCCACAGCTTCTCCCTCATCCATTAAGCACATCACCTTGCCATTGAAGGGGACCACATCAGTGAAGCAGGACCTGCCTTTCCTAAACCCACACTGGCTGGGCCTGATCCCCTGGTTGTCCTCTACATGCCATGTGATGGCACTCAAGATGCCTTGCTCCAGGACATTTCCCTCCACCAAGGTCAGGCTGACAGGCCTGCATTCCCCAGATCCTCCTTCAGACACTTCTTGTAGATGGGTGTCACATCTTCTAACCTCCAGTCATCTGGGACCTTCCCACTCAGCCAGCACTGCTGGTAAATCATGGAAAGTGTCCTGGTGAGCCCTTCCACTGGCTCCCGGAGTATCCTTAGTATCCTCAGTATCAGGAGGATCCATCTGACCCTACAGACCTGTGTATTCTGGTGCAGCAGATCACTGATCATTTCCCCTCGGACTATGGGGCCTTAAACTTTTAAGTATAGACATAATTTTTCTGTCCAAAGAAGTGAAAACTTATTTTGCTGCCATTCTGAGGAAATAAAATCATTTTTTTCATAGAAAAATCACCTTTTTGGGGGGAGACTATCAGAGACACAAGAGTGACTGGAAGTGATATGTAAAATATCTATTGACTAGGGATAGAGAAACAAAAGGATCTGGTGTGAATTTTCTTGATCTGATTACTCATTCATGACTCCTTCCTTTAGCTATTCAGCCCTAAGCTGAAGGAGTCTTGCATTGGCAAGTAAAAGCAGCTGTACTAGGTTGATCCAGAAGTCCAACAGTCTGTGCCTTATTTGTGACAATGACCAAAACTGGGAAAAACTGATCAAAACAGGATGAGCATATTGCAATTCACTAAATCTTGGGTTTGCCATCAAACAAATAGCCAGAGGCTTGTGCCTTAGAGCTGGCAGTCCCAGGATGTGCATGTCCTGCCTTGGCATGAGCTGTTCTGAATGGTGGCAGCAATTGTTCAATGGCCACGTGCCTGTGGCCTTCCCTGCTCTGCTGTCACTCTGAGAGCACCCAGGACAGGGGGCTGGCACCCCTACCTAGTCACTGTGGGACAAATGGGACCCCTGGGGCAATGGGGATGGGGGAGGGCACATTGTGTGTCTGGGAAGCAGAAAGAAGGAGGCAGGCTGTGATAGGAAAACTTCGGGACTGAAAGAGGGACACCCCCATTATTGTGCCTAGCCAAGAGGTGAGGATGCTGATGATTTGTTCTGACTCACCATTCATCTTGAGGAAGACTCCAATCTTAATTTTGGCACCCAGAGGGACACCAGAAGGATGAACACAACACCAGAGAAAATGCATAGCTATCAATAATTTTCTTGCATAATAATTTTAATGGCATTGTTAATGAGGATAAACTATATAATTTTTGCAGTAGACTGTTAAAGTAGACAGCTAAAACATCAGCTAGGATAACAATAAATTCTTGATTCTACATATATGCTTATATCAAGATGCTGATTACAAAAATATGCTGTTTCAGCAAATTTTCTCCCAGCATTCCAGAACTTGTGACTCAGTGACCACCTGGGCCAGATGTGGTGACTTGGTACTTGTTAACTTTGAGTTAATTTCCTTCCCTACAGAATTGTCTAGCTGACCCTTAACTCACAGAAACTTTCAGCATTCGCACCATCTAAGAAAAAGGCATTTAGAAGATGAGCTACAGGATGCATGGAAAATTGCCTCCATGTGTTTGTATGAATTTGCGATCAGCTCATTTTTCTGATGCCTCCTAAGTTGCCAAGCAACCACCACTACCCTTCTTTGTTTGCCACCAGCTGATGTTTCCTGTACCTCCAGAGGCTTTTGGTTTGTACCACAATTATGCCATATGGACTTCTTTTAGGACCTTGCTGCTTCCACATGTCTGACACAGGCCTCTTGTCTGCCCTTTCCATCCTTCCCTAGAGGATGCAGACAGGTTTGCTCTGCAGATACTTGTGCCTCCTGCAGCTGATCTATTATTAAGAAGCTGCCTTGCAAAAATGACTGTCTCTTCTGGGCTCCCTGTTCATATTTTTAGTTGGGAGCTCAAGGCTTGAGGTGTCATGGAAAATGACCTTCCCAAGGAAAACAGCATTTGTAGATTAGCATAGTAAAGCAGGAATAATTCCTGCTCTCAGGGAACCTGTTTGGATGAAAGAAACCTCGTGGTCTCTGGATACATGATATACCAAACACAGGAAATCATAAAATCTATTAAAAGTTTTCCACTTTCCAGGATGAAATGCTTAATTTATTCAATCAATTACAGGGCAGCTTGGAGAAGCTTTAAATACAGAAAAGTTGCAAATCTACAGTGTATGTCTCTACAAAGCTGCATTCTTAAAACCAGCATCTGGAAAGCAAGAACAGGGGCTTAAATTCAGATGGATTGCTGAGCCAAATGCACTAACCACAGAGCAGAAGAGGCAAGAGGAAGTGGGGGAGAATGGCAGCCAGCGCTGACCTCAGAGCGGATAATCAGATATTTAAGGCACTTAGGCAGTGCCTGTGACAAGGTCCCTCTGGCAAAGTGGTGGCCAAGTACCTGTCTCATGGCTGCTACCTGAGACTGTGCATTAATAGGTTTGGAGAGGCTCTCCCCTGAAATTACTCAGACTCTTCTAAGTTTGTTCATACAAACACAAATACACCAGAAATATATTAAAAAAAAAAAAAGAAAAAAAAAAGGTAGCTTTCTAATGTTGGTTGCAATAATGTTGATCTTAGATATGTAAATCCTTTCCAAACAGTTACATGGGCCTGTATGTAAACACCTTTTTCCAGCTTTCTAGAGTGGTAGGAAAAAGGACAAATCATAATGTGTGCAATAATGAACATTAATTATATATATTTTTATAGAATTGAAAAAAAGAGTCACTTTTTAAAGACAGAAAGATTTCAAGAAAGTGCATTGTGCCAATTAGATTTAGTAGTACCATTAAGAAATAAAATTGTGTTATTCAATTATCAGTCACATTTGCAGACATTAGTTCCCCTGGAAACTTGTCAAAGCTTTAGAGTACAGCTGTCAGGGCAAAAAACACAGAAAAAGAATACTTTACAAACAATTTGCAATTGACCTTTAAATGTTATTTTTATCAGTAAAACTAAAATTTTGGAAAATTTCTCAGAATAATCTCTAATTATTCTGAGATGACTAAAATGATATCATATTCTACTTGCGTATTACTTGATATATCTACATGTATATACATACACAAATATAAATTTAACTGATATGTGTACCTATGTACACGTATTATATGTATATACTACATTCACTAATTTTTTTATCTGCAATAGTTTTCCAAAAATTCCTTTTGGACAAAAATAGGACACAAATGTTAGGAACAGAAGCACTCATGTCTCTTGCTTCATGTCTAATACTGATGTTAGCAAGAGTAAGGATGAAATGGCTCCCCTAGATGTTTAGTAGTACACAATCAGATTTTGGTTTGTTTGTTGGCTTCCCCCATCTGATGCACCAAGTGCTAGCCAGTGGCAGAGTTTCCAACTTGAACTGAAATGTATTTAGTATAAGCTTGCAACTCTATGGTTCCAGTGCAGCAAAAACACAGAGAGACTGAATAAATAATTTAATCTGAGGTTTACTATGCTCCTAAATGAGAGTTTCATGTATGGAGGAAAGATTGTCTCCCCAGTATATTACCTAGGATAAACACAAGACATGCAAAGCATTGATATATTTTCACAACAGACATGCAATTTACAGCCTTTTTTTCTACTTCAGAAAGCAAAAGAAATTTTGCAGGTATTGACTGCTAAATAAAACAGTTTCCTACATGATATTAGAGATTAGTATGACACTACAGGAGAAAACATTCAACAAGAGTTGCTATTTTTTAATATATGGAGTTTCAGTATTGTAAAGACATCTGTGGTGTCCTTAAATCTGTTCTTCGTTTTTCTACTTTTACTCAGGACTTCTCCTTTCCATATCTGTCTTGTTTCTGTTCCTGGTATCAGAAAAAAACTAACATAACATCTCTAATTATATCTTTACAGAAACACTAGGAATTAAGGCTTGGTGCTTAGTACTTTAGGGTAATAAAAGTTTGGTGCTTACTATTTTAGGGTAATAATCTGAATTGCCTGTTAGAGACTTTATTCCTGTTAGGTTTAAAATGCAGCCATGACTTGCTAGTCAAACAAAGAGAAAAAAATGCTTATAACACTCTCTCAAATACAGAACACTGATTGCATTTTTAATAGCATCATCATTTGCTATTGATTATTCCCAAGGAACACCAATCTAATAGAGTGGCAGTCTTCTAATTTCTGTGTGCATGAGGCTTAAATATATGTGAAGAATGCTACAAGAGGAGCATGCTGTGGGGAACACTGCAATGAACACTGGTTCTTCAACTCCACTGATCAATGTGACAAAAAAATATTTTACAATTTATGTTCCAAAAACATCTAGTAAAATGTAATAAAAGAAAAAGTAAGGGTGATAAAATCATAGGCACATGATGTTACCAGTTTAATGACGTTTCTTCTTTTTATTAGTAGCAATCCCACAGATGCCTGAGGAAGCACTTTGCCTTTGTTAAAACAAATCCACTCTAGAAACTGTTCTGACATCCATCATTAAAGCATTTCATGTGAGTCCTCTTTACTGTATTATTAAACCATTCATTAACATGATAGATAAAAACTCCACTCCACTGAGAATCTGCCACGGCATTACAGAAATGTACCAGAATGCTTGGCAACGATTAAATATGCCATGACAGAAAAACAATGGAACAATGTAACTTACCATTAGGCTTTTCCAACTGTGGAATATTTCTATTGTGCTATTTAGCATACACACCAAAGTCAATTTCCTCTTACAATAAATAAAGGAATAAATAAATTCCATTTGTACCAGAATTGAATCTAGGCAGTGCAGCCTGCAGTATGATTGCTGAAACAAGACAAAAACAAAGATGGAAAACCCTTAGTTACAGCACTGACTCATTTTAAGTTCCTGATACAGCTCTTAAATGTGCCTGGGCAGCCTGAACTGTATCTCTGTAATTGAGCAAATAGCAAATGACTGTATTTAAAACACCTGAAACTGCACAGGCTTTAGAGAGCAATGTATTTAGGCATGAAGGAAGACATCATCAGTCTTTCTTCAGTATTCTCCAGGGAAAACTATATTTTCAAAACTTGGCTTTATAGGTAATTTTTCACACTATTACTGAAGTATTTAAGCACTTCACAGCCTTCATCATCTCTTGCAGTGTCTCCGTTATACCTTGGAAACAGATAAAACAGAATCACAGCATCAGACAATCACTGAAACTGGAAAGACCTCTGAAGACTCTCTAGTCCAAACCCTCTGTTCAAAACAGCCACCTACAGCAAGTTACACAGGGTCATGTCCAGATATCCCAGTGGATGGACACTCCACAATCTTTCTGGACTACCTGTTCCAGTGCTCACTCAGCTCCACAGTAAAAGGAGTATTCTTCTCAGTTTTAAGAAGAATTTCCTGTGTGTCACTTTCTGCCCATTGCCTCTTGTCCTGTCACTGGGCACACTAAGAAAACTCTGGCTCCATTTAATCTACATCCTCTTTGAGCCTTGTTTTCTTCAGGTGAAACAGTACCAGTTCTCTCACCCTTTCACCACGTGAGACACGCTCCAGTCCCTTCATCATCTTTGTGGCTCTTCACTTTTGCCCCAGCATGCCAATGTCCTGTACCCAGCACTCCAGACAAAGCCTCACCAGCGCTGTGCAGGAAGAAACCTGCTGGCAATGTTCTTCCTAACAGGCCCAGGGTGCCCAGGGAACAGGATAGAGCACTCTTTCAAATGAAGCAAACTGTACAACACCCTGGAAATGAGCTTGTAGCTCTCAAAACCAGAGCTCCCATTTCCCTGCAACCCAGTCCACTGACTCTAGTTCAAACACTGAAGTTATTAGCCCTTAATAATCTGGGTTGGAAGGGACTAGTAAAGGTCATCTAGTCCAACCCCCCTGCAACAAGGAGGCACTTCTTCAAGTAGATCAGGTTGCTCAGAGCCCTGTCCAATCTGGCCTTGAATATTTCCAAGTATAAGGCATCTACTACTTCTCTGGTTAACCTGCTCCACTGTTTTATCACCCTAATTGTAAAAAAATATTTTCCTTATACCTAGTTTAGGCCAACCCTCTTTTAGTTTAAAATCATCATCCCTTGTCCAATCACAACAGACCTTACTAAAAAGTTTTTCCCCATCTTTCTTATAGGACCTTTATGTACTGGAAAGTGCCCTAAGGCCTCCCTGGAGCTTTCTCTTCTCCAGGTTGAGCAGACCCAGATCTCTCAGCCTGTCCTCATAGGAAAGGGGTTTCTATGCTATGTGCTTGGGCAAAAGACCCAAAGTTCTTCTACAGTGTGTCCTTCACAGGGAATGGTGGTTGGAAGCAGTAACAGATTCCACGAACTGCACCAAAGCCTGAAGAAGAAGGGGTCCATAAAACTCAGAAGATTTCAAGGCACTGCAGAAGCAACACACTAAAGGACATCTAAAATATTTTCTCTGATCTACAGAGAGAAAAACAACTAATTGGGATTTCTGATTTCCCGGGAAGGACACACCACTTTGCAATGAATCTCCAGTTTCTAGAGGTGGCCAGGGTTCTGTATCATAGTGCTGTCATGCAGCTTATGGCATGAAACAGAGACAGCCCAACCCACCTGGGATTTCAGTGCACCTTGGAGGCTGATATGCTATACTTTGAGGACTTTGGTGAGTGATGTATGAGATTCACATGATAAGAGGGAGTGCAAGAATAATTACAGATATCAATTTTTTGTATCCTCGGTAGCAGTGCAGATCAGAGGAACCTGGCTTCAGCACATGCTACTGCTTCAGTGGTTATTCAAATGGCTACAGAGGTGTCTGGAATTGGAAAATTTCAACACAATACTATGGCCAATTTACAATTGTGCAGTTAATTGCAGTTGACAGAGCTGAGAGAATCTTCAGCACTGAAGGATATTACTGCAGTCAAGCTGCGTTTCATGGCCAAACTGATCAAAGTCCTTGTTTGGCTCTCATTTTTCTTTTATTTGAATGCTGTAAAATCATTATGATATTCATCCTCACAACACTGAGCGGAGGGGCATGTGATCACTCTCACTGCTGATATGCTGAGGTACACAAAGGCCAGAAAACAATTTAAGCACTTGATTCTTAAAAGCTCCTTCTTATTCCATTGAGCATTTTCGTTTCCAGCAGTCAAGCTACTTAGATGCTTGAAGTTTTGCTCTTGTACATGGACTGATCCTTTTTCGACTGTACTTCTGCAGCTTACTAGAACAAGTTTTGGAAGATCATTCAAGAACACTCTGTGCCCACCTGACTCCGTGTCACATTGCTTAGCACAGTCCCTAACACAGGTTTGCCCACACCTACCCACAACTTTTGTGACAGCTGAACCCAAGACCAAGAACAGCATGGACATGACTCTACCACACTTGTTTGACCTGCACTGTCCTTCAGTGCACTTGCAGGGGACTGTGCAATCAAAACCATTTTTATGCACTGTCATGCCCCATCATAATGCATGCAACACATGGCTTCTGTTTCAGCAATAACCAGCTGCCTTTCAGCACTCTCCTTGCCTCGGACACTATGAAGTAAAAGGTAGGCAGAAACCTGGTATTTACATCCTGGAGTCACAGAAATACCCCATGGAGGAGATGTAAGGCTAGTTGCTATCTCATGAATACACACAGGTCAAGCCAGCCATGCCAGATGGACAAAGTTCATAGCCACAGAAGACTCTTTAGCCCTCTTTAATGTATTGGTAAAGATATAGTTGCAGGTGCATAATTGTCTCTAAATATAACATGGACCCTTAGCTTAAGTGTGCTCCAGCCAGTATAGCCAAGAAGCATGACCCAGGACTACAGGAGCAGTCTCTCCTACTCCCTTTCACTGGGATAATGATCTGTTAATTGTTGAGAATGTTCTCCTAGAAAACCACTAATGTGGATTTGTGGATTTCCTGTTACCTAGCAAAAGCTTCCATTCAGGTAAATACGTCAAACTGCAAAGTCAAAGAGCTGTGACATTAGGCATTATGGCACACACTTGATTCTCTCCAAATAATTATTTTTAAGTGACTTGCTTAGGGCCACCTCTGATATCAGGGTACAGAGAACCAGACTTGTCAGCACATACGCCACCCACACAGCTGCTCTACTTCTAACCATGAAGTTTGGCTCTTGTTTGGCCTGACCAGCCATGGCTCTAGAATCACTGTTAGAAATGTACCTGTTACAGGCATCTCTGCTTAGTCTTCTGTAGGCTCTCATGGAGGAACACTCAAAGGCCACCGAGGCTGGGAGTCCATAGGACACACATCAGTGAATACTAATTGGAGCCTCTCCTTTGCAGCCACAACCCACATATTTGGAAAACAGCTTTGTCATACCAGCTTAAGCACCTGGTTTTCAGACATGACAAATGCTTAGGTATTACATCTCAGGTAATTGCTTTTCAGGTCCTTTCCTTGGAAAGCCTGCTACCAAAACCCACATGCATCTTTGATGCACGTGTGGATTTTCTGACTTAGAACAGTTGCATTTAAATTTATTTAAATATTTAATACCCATCTTTCTCAGTGTGAGTAGCAATGCCCTCTAAACTTTCTTAGTTATGTACCCACAGGAGTGCTTTTTCAGTTTTCCCTGTTGCTGTCAGCTAAATGTGAGAAATGTGGATTATTGCTAGCAAGTGTGTGAGCTCTTCCTTCTTATTTGTGAAGTTCCAGGCACAATTCTTTGGTGTATACTGCTCTGCCTGACCTCCTCTTTCTTCTAAATAATATTGAAACTACTATCACTGGCTCAGTCTCCCCTCCCTATTGTTCCTTTCTTCACAAGCTCTTTTTCCCCCCGGCAATTCAATTTTCTGAGTTTCTGTGGTGCAATTTTAATCTTTTCTATGGTTTTCTAGTATTTTTCTCAAAGGCCCTAAGGTCTTCTCTGACAGGTCCTTCCTGCTGCTGTTTTCTGTTCTTCAAGCTTAATGTGGCTTGTGTAAGTTTGTAGCAATTTAGTCAAAATGAATGAGAATTTTTGCTAAATTACCAGAGCTCAAGGGCCTACACTTCCTCTTTATTTGGATAATTGAGAAAGCCTAAAGAAGTACCATAAATACCTTAGAGCTGCTCACCACACAGAAGTATTTTAATCTTCAGACTTAAATCTATTCACAAAATGTCTTTTGCATTTTCTTTCTGCTTTTATCCAGCAACCTCAAAGCATTTTGCAAAAAACCCCACACGTACTAGTTTTGTGTCAGGGTGTTTTAAGAGGCAAATACAGAGAAGAGTGCATGCAGTACAGCTGATTTACGTGTGGTGCAGCGGTGAAGAGCGAAGTGGCTCTCTGAGAGACTCACGCTAAATGTCACAGACACCCTGCTCAGAGGAACACAGTGCCCTGTACCTCTCATGGCTCCTCCAGTGAAGGGTACCACGTGTCCTTCCTCAGCTGCAGAGAATGATGTGCCAGCCATCTGGCCCAAAGGCTGCCTGGTGTCTCTGAGTGGCAAATCTGTCTGAACTGTGGGAAATGATGGACACTAACTGGCAAGGCAGATTTCCTCCTTGGCATACATCAGCCATCTCCTACTATTTTGAGAACTAAGTAGGACTCCACTGTGTTGTTTATGCAGCTGGAGACAGAGTTTTTATGCTTTCCCTCTGACCAATACAAGATTTGATGGGACTCAAAATAACTTTCCAGGAATCATTTAATAAAATCAGAGCAATCAGGAGTAACAGCTGTGAGTTTCCGTTTCCACTAGCTGTAGTATCAGTATATGAAAATCAGATACAAAAGATAGATCTGGGCTTTTCTTCTTCTCCTTTTTAATTTGGCATGTATTCAAACCTCTGAGGAATTGTTAAGTTTGATATCAGCTGTTTCCCCAGCTGTTTCTACTTAGAAAAAGCTTGTAAAATCTGGGCTGTGCCTCCACAGGCATCCCACTAAGAACTTGCAATACCACAGCAGTGAAGAAAATGCAAAACACTCATTGAGCCATTGAATCTCTACAACCAATTCTAACACTTTAACAAAACTAAGTTCAGTTTCAAGCAAAGAAGCTTTACTCAGTGGAAGACTAAAAAAACCTCACTAGTTAAGATCAGCCTCCTTTTTCCTACCCAATCACCATCCTCCATTTCTTTTCGCTGGGAAAAAAGAACTAGTAAATTTAATTAAAAGAGTTGGTAAAGCAGAAAAGAAGACTTTAGTCATATGATCTTCTGAGTTCTCTCCAACATCATCTTAGGTAATGGCTTATCACGTAACATGTGCTTTATTTTCTCTTTAGCTGTAAGATATTTCCAAACTTGGGCACCCCATCTGTATCCATTTTCACAATGACTGAACAAATGCAATTAGTCTGCAGTCAGCCATGTAATGGTCTCCTACGACCACCACTAGGTATTTTTAGTCCATGGATTCTCTTTTTTCTCAGATATGCCTTCTTTCTTTCCCTAGCTTACATTTATTGTCAGAATTGCTTTTCTCCCTTCACTGCCATTCTGTGTTATTGAAATAATCTCATATATTTTATCTTTTCATAATTCTCTCATGGTTACCTCATTGCAACATACAGATGGTTGTAAAAGGAGGAAATTTTTCATTAAAAATATTGCAAAATTTGCCATGTATTTATTCTCAGATTCTGTATTTTTATTTATTTCCTAGATCTGAGCATTCTTTCTTCTACCCAGACTCCCTTCTAGTGCTTACTATGTTTTCACAAAGATATATGAACCACTGGAGAAGAGAAAATCTCCATGTCAACCTATTGAGAAAGGAGTTCAGTTTCCTTCTCCCACAACAGATTTCCAATGGTCCACCCACCTCACAGCAGAATGCCACACTGATCATTTTTAAGTTCAGATTGCATTTCTCTTATGTGCTGAACAGAGCAGGGTGAACATGACTTTGTGTGTGCTCTTTGCCTATGACGTGCAACCACAGCAGCCTTTCTCACTTCAATCTGTTAAAAACAAAGACGTGTCACTAACTCTTCTTTCACCTTTCAGAGTGTTGAACATGACATGCTTTGAATTCTCTGAATTTGTCACCTGGTTCCTTCACCAAGCTAAATGTGATGCTCCTCTGACTCTACGAATGATCCTGCTTTCCTTAAAGCTGTTTGGTGAACAGCCCCTTCTGTCTTTCAATGTATTTATTTTCTGATTTTGTCGTCCAATTTTGTGCTGTATATGGAATTTCCTGTTTGTTTGAGGTGCTGGTATTTGACTTTTTTTGGTTGTAATTGTTTTTATGAGACTGACAAATTTTATTATTTCCAGCTCCTTTTCCAAAGTACTTCTCTGAAAAATGGTGAATCCTCAGTTGTCTCAACAGCTGTGAAATATTTGTATCTGGTTGGCCTCTGATGTGGACAATACACATGCAGGAAACCTTCTTCACGACAGAAAAATACATTAATTCAATTTAAACCAGGTTTTAAACTAACCTTGTTTAAAAAATGTAGGTCCTTGTGTAGACCTTCTTACTTGATACAGCTTATGCAAGTTTTTCATTTTCCTGAATTAAAGAGAGAAGAAATTGGCTTCAGCTTAATTAGGAATGTCTATCGTATTTATTTAAAACTGCACACCTAAACAGACTGATGCAACCCTCTCATGGAGAAAAGGCATGTAAAATATACACAGCAAGATCAGAAAAAAGTATATACAGTCCCCTAGAGTATTCTTCCCACTATACTCTGAGTTCCACATCCTTTCCACACTTCTGATTGCAAGCTCAGTTTTTCAGTTGTTTCAGAAAACAGAAACTTGCATAAATTTCACTGCAGCTTCTGGGGACCTCAACGATCTCAAGAAATGTTCTTGTGGTTACACTTCCTGTTCACCAGCTCCTGTTTCCTTTTTTACTCTTCTTTTTCCACACTTTCTCTGTGAATTGCACTGGCTCTAAAACAATTTTGAACATTTGGACTACAGCATCGCCTTACAAAAATTTAACCAAGCTTCTAGGAATATATCTCTCCCACCATCCCCCCAACACATTCTCACCTTTTAATAGAGAAAGAACCATTAAAAAGAAATATTCTGACAGTGAATGGAAAATGAAATGGATTTCTACCTCTAGATTTGGTTAATTTACATTCAGAGGCAGGATATACTGAAGAAGTTACAGAAATACAAGCAGGCTGAATCTTCCATTACCTTAGAGAATAGCAAAACTCAGCAGCAGTGATTTCATCTCTAAGTCCAAAATCTTCAGCTGAAAATACTTTCCTTGCTTTCTTTTGAACAGGCTCAGAAACCTTTTCTTTCTTCACCTCACTTTCCTTCCCAGGAAAAGAAATTATTTTGGTTTTTCAGCCAGCCTATTTTCACTGAGCATTTCAGTTTGCACCCTCAGCTCAGGTTCATGTGTGTGAATCACTTAAGCAGAGCTGATAGAATGTTGCTATTTCCTTTTTTTCCCCCTTACACATAGGCCTATTTGCTATTACATTTCCTTCCCTTTGATATCAGATTAGTGAGGCTACATTAATTATTCATTTCCCTAGGCGACAAACACTCTGTGTTCAATAGTTGATTGACCTGGTTCTTTAAGCTGAATAGAGATGTTAGTTTTAGCTATACCAGGGAGAACAAAGGAGAAAAGATACCTCAGCAAGAGTTCAAATATTTCTAACAGACCATTTTCCTACTGCTTCTCCCAGTGCTGCATGCCTTTCACTTTATGAAATTCGACATTTAAAAAAATCTTTCATTCAGCATTAGGAAATGCTTTGACACCAAAACTGAAAAAATTCTTAGATTAAATATTCTCCTCCACTATTCTGGTCCTTTCCTGACTAGCTCAAGCCACCAGACAATGTTTCTTCCACTTAAATCCCTGTCTGACAAGCTCTAAAATGAAGAAAAAAAAAAAAGCACAGGCTGCTGGATTGCAAGGATACTACACTAAACTGGTTCTAAGGTTACTGCACCTATGGGATTAAGTCATTAGCTTTTTACCTTGAAATCACCCTTAATTAAAGCCTAAACTAAAAAGCAAAAAAATGTTTGCTTACAGAATTTAAAATAGGTGCTTATAGAATTTGCTGAAGTCAAAGTGCTGAAAGGAAACAGAAAATGCATGCAGATCTTTAGTCATTATGTTGGCTCTAAAGTTTCTTCTCACCCATTATGAGGCAGCTGAGACTAGAAATTCACATCCTCTTGACAGAGGATTCAGTCTTGAAAAACCTGAAAACATCCTCAGGCTGAGGTCATGGAAGGGGATCTTGGCTCAGGAAAGAATGTTACCTTTCATAACATGTTGATTTAAACACATATTAAGGATGAAATTTCTTTTCTACCAGATGAAAGAGAAAGATTTACTCAAACCCTTTTTGTTTGATTAGTCAAGGAAAGCCAAGACCCAGGAATGCTCAGACCCTTGTGCCCAACCAACCTGTCAGCATCCCATTAGGGATACCCTTCAGTGAGCAGTTCATTAGATCAGAGACTGATGTGTTCAGAGTTACACCAAACAGAGAAACCAAACAGAGAAACTCCTCATGGGTCTCCACATCTTTACCAACACTGCCAGTGACTGCCAGCACCCTTGAAATACTCACATTAACAGGTTACAGAATAACATTCTCCATAAATGAAATTGTGAGAATTTAAGGTTCTAAAATTGCTGGTGATAGTATCTGACTATATACAAATATATACTCAAATGTATATATTTGTATATACATAAATGACTATATGCAAATATATACTCAAAGTTATATAGTAATTCAAAGCAATATACTAAGAAGCTGTAATCCCCAATAAAAGCTGCCTCAAGATGATCATTCAGCATGCAGAGAACACAGTTCTTTACCCAAAATACGTCACTGTGGGGGAGAAGACAGGTTCAGCCTCTCAACTGATCCCAGCTGGAGTCTTCCCCCACTTCCCTCTCTTACACTGTTTCTTTACATTTAGGTGGAGCTTGGGTGACTTTAGTCATACATCTTACTAGTGAGTGGTGGTCATATCTTGGGGCTGGATATCTCAGGATAGTACTGAGATAACCTTGGGATAGGGACATGGGTCAGTCCAAGATTTTGCCACTGTTGTTGATGCAACAGCAGGACATCCCCCTTTATCTCCCTTGGTTTTCAGCTGCTGTGTGGTTTATCAGCTGGAAAGTACCACTGAGTTCTCTCCTCTGAAAGGGTTTTGGCAGAGCCTGGCCATGTTGGCTCCACTCTGCTCCATCATTTGTTTAGTCCCCCTTGGACTGTATTGTGTGAGGGAGGTCAGAGATGCTGACTGCATTCCACATGGGGAGTAGCAATTGCACGTTTCCCTACAACTTCCATAGCATTATCTTTTTAACCTCAGTGATTTTCTCACATCTTCCCAGAAAATTTTTAACTTTCACTTCTTAAATGAAAAGTGATCCTTAATTTTGGACCTTTTCCTTGAGTATCAATTTTCCATGCCCCTTTGAAAATGCTGCTTTCTTTCTGGCAAACCAGACACAGTCATCTCATGAGTATCAGCAAACTGTTAATGAGTGTATCACCAGCTGATGCACTTCTCTTCCTACCTGATCAAAACTGAAAATACTTCTGGAAGTCAGTGCATATTATCACTTTAATCAGAAAGTTTAATTTCACCTAAGGCTTTGCCCATGATCTACACAAACACAACAATGGACTGTGCCACATCTGTCTGTCAGATATAATCTCTGACACAACTGAGCTCTACCCCACAGGATAAGTCAGGCATGGGATGTCTGAAGAGTTTCCCCAGCTAACACATATTTGTAGCACAGGGTTTGATTCACTTCAGGTCCATGATGAGCTAATTGTGGTCATGTTAATTGTGAGAGCATGCAGGCTCTCACACAGCACTTCTGAGACATTGCCACAGCACTCCAAAGCCACTGCAGGAACAGACGAAGCCTCTCCAGGCATAGATTACCTTTGCTGAATTCTCAGCATTTCCAGAGCTGAAGGGACAGCAGAAATACCCATGTGGGACAAGGAGTATGAGCAACAGGCCATAAAAACCACCCCAAAAGACAGAATGCAGAATGCAAGCATCTGGGGATTGTGTGAAATTTTTTTTTTTTTCATTTTTAATATTTTTTTTCCTTACAGACTCGGGAGTCATGAGATATGCTGAATGCCCATAAGACTAAAAAGTAGCTATACTATTATCACAGATATTTCATTTGCTGAAGGTGACTGATGCAGCAGAGCTTTATTCCAGGGTTGTCTCCTAAATCCAAGGTTATGTGAACAGAAGCAGGCAAAACAACACACATTTAACTGACATATGGAGCTGAGAAGAGCGAAGAAACAGGGCACTTCTTCCTGAACAACCTGCGGGTGAAGGGATTTTCATCAGGTGTTTGGAACTGGTAGCAACATGGAGGACTGGCTAATCTTCTGTAAAGACATTTGAAAGAGGACCACATGGAGCTATTTCCATTGTTGCATTGGAAACAGATAGCAATAGAGCAAAGAGAGGAAAGGCCAGAGGCAACAACAAGTGTTACAGAAGCAGAGGCATGCCTAAAAGACGGCTTTGAAGGATGCATTTTTAACCTACAATTGAATTTAAACAGGAATTAACTGATGGAAGGGGGACAGTAGCATGAACATGACTTATGGCTGCTGCTAATGACAGCAGAAGTGCAGTTCAGTTTCAGTGCAGAGCACTGTCTTTTAGGGTTATAAACTCAAACTGCTGTGGTAGACACAGGTTNTAAAATTGCTGGTGATAGTATCTGACTATATACAAATATATACTCAAATGTATATATTTGTATATACATAAATGACTATATGCAAATATATACTCAAAGTTATATAGTAATTCAAAGCAATATACTAAGAAGCTGTAATCCCCAATAAAAGCTGCCTCAAGATGATCATTCAGCATGCAGAGAACACAGTTCTTTACCCAAAATACGTCACTGTGGGGGAGAAGACAGGTTCAGCCTCTCAACTGATCCCAGCTGGAGTCTTCCCCCACTTCCCTCTCTTACACTGTTTCTTTACATTTAGGTGGAGCTTGGGTGACTTTAGTCATACATCTTACTAGTGAGTGGTGGTCATATCTTGGGGCTGGATATCTCAGGATAGTACTGAGATAACCTTGGGATAGGGACATGGGTCAGTCCAAGATTTTGCCACTGTTGTTGATGCAACAGCAGGACATCCCCCTTTATCTCCCTTGGTTTTCAGCTGCTGTGTGGTTTATCAGCTGGAAAGTACCACTGAGTTCTCTCCTCTGCAAGGGTTTTGGCAGAGCCTGGCCATGTTGGCTCCACTCTGCTCCATCATCTGTTTAGTCCCCCTTGGACTGTATTGTGTGAGGGAGGTCAGAGATGGTGACTGCATTCCACATGGGGAGTAGCAATTGCACGTTTCCCTACAACTTCCATAGCATTATCTTTTTAACCTCAGTGATTTTCTCACATCTTCCCAGAAAATTTTTAACTTTCACTTCTTAAATGAAAAGTGATCCTTAATTTTGGACCTTTTCCTTGAGTATCAGTTTTCCATGCCCCTTTGAAAATGCTGCTTTCTTTCTGGCAAACCAGACACAGTCATCTCATGAGTATCAGCAAACTGTTAATGAGTGTATCACCAGCTGAGGCACTTCTCTTCCTACCTGATCAAAACTGAAAATACTTCTGGAAGTCAGTGCATATTATCACTTTAATCAGAAAGTTTAATTTCACCTAAGGCTTCGCCCATGATCTACACAAACACAACAATGGACTGTGCCACATCTGTCTGTCAGATATAATCTCTGACACAACTGAGCTCTACCCCACAGGATAAGTCAGGCATGGGATGTCTGAAGAGTTTCCCCAGCTAACACATATTTGTAGCACAGGGTTTGATTCACTTCAGGTCCATGATGAGCTAATTGTGGTCATGTTAATTGTGAGAGCATGCAGGCTCTCACACAGCACTTCTGAGACATTGCCACAGCACTCCAAAGCCACTGCAGGAACAGACGAAGCCTCTCCAGGCATAGATTACCTTTGCTGAATTCTCAGCATTTCCAGAGCTGAAGGGACAGCAGAAATACCCATGTGGGACAAGGAGTATGAGCAACAGGCCATAAAAACCACCCCAAAAGACAGAATGCAGAATGCAAGCATCTGGGGATTGTGTGAAATTTTTTTTTTTTTGCATTTTTAATATTTTTTTTCCTTACAGACTCGGGAGTCATGAGATATGCTGAATGCCCATAAGACTAAAAAGTAGCTATACTATTATCACAGATATTTCATTTGCTGAAGGTGACTGATGCAGCAGAGCTTTATTCCAGGGTTGTCTCCAAAATCCAAGGTTATGTGAACAGAAGCAGGCAAAACAACACACATTTAACTGACATATGGAGCTGAGAAGAGCAAAGAAACAGGGCACTTCTTCCTGAACAACCTGCGGGTGAAGGGATTTTCATCAGGTGTTTGGAACTGGTAGCAACATGGAGGACTGGCTAATCTTCTGTAAAGACATTTGAAAGAGGACCACATGGAGCTATTTCCATTGTTGCATTGGAAACAGATAGCAATAGAGCAAAGAGAGGAAAGGCCAGAGGCAACAACAAGTGTTACAGAAGCAGAGGCATGCCTAAAAGACGGCTTTGAAGGATGCATTTTTAACCTACAATTGAATTTAAACAGGAATTAACTGATGGAAGGGGGACAGTAGCATGAACATGACTTATGGCTGCTGCTAATGACAGCAGAAGTGCAGTTCAGTTTCAGTGCAGAGCACTGTCTTTTAGGGTTATAAACTCAAACTGCTGTGGTAGACACAGGTTTGGAAACCAAGATAAGTTTGTGCCATGGAAGAGGGCAAGCAGGATGATAAGGAGTAGATGATAAGGGCAAGGAAGAAGCACTAACCTTTGGACAGAAGGATGAGGTAGTTTGGGGAGGCAGAGCTTCCCCAGGTAACCTGTGTAAACTTGAGGCTGTTTCAGGATGACCCCAAGAGACAATATTTCTAGCAGACTTGTCCTTCAGGGGGAACCAGGAATACTGTAACAGCCGAGAATTTTAAATCAGTAGAATTGGAAAGAAATGGCCTATAAAATATAGTAAATGAGGTTTTTGGAAAGAAGACTATGGGTCCCTTTAGTCCTCTTGGACAGATATTGACAAAAGCATATGATGAATTCAGAATGATCCATTCAGCCCAGCTCTTACCCTTGCACAGTGTCCATAAATGATGGTGGTGACCCTCAATGTGCTTGTTGATACACATTCTCCTTGACCTGGCAGTATCAGTCATTCTTCCCCATGGCCTTGTAACATGGCTTGCAAATTGTAACACCAAATTGGTAGTTCAGCTATTACCAGACCAACATCATGATTCCAATTTTGCTGGGATTCAAGACCCAGGGACAGTATTTCTTCAAGAAAGCAATGTCAGTGTGTTGCCTGGTGGCTGGTACTGCCTCTGGTAATTCATCACAGTGCAGGACAGGCACTGCAGTGGGAAGTGGAAAGCCTCTGGCACCTTATTCTCCTTAAGTTTTAGCTGGAAAGGGAGGGAAGAAAGAACAGTACTACACAAAACAGTACTACAGCACTGCTCAGCAACAGCCCAAACACTGTTAACACTGCTTTAGTCACAAATCCAAAACAAGGGACCATAAGGGCAGCTATGATGAGAATTACCACCATCCCAGACTGACACAGCACAACCATGAAAAACATTCTAATGATATTTTGATAAATTCTTAACACAGGATAATTGGTGAACATAAAATTAGATTTCTGTGGAAGGTATAAAAAATTGCAATACTAGCAACAACAAAAAATAAAGAAAAATAAAGAAGAATTTCAATTATGTAATCTGGACAGCAGAAAAAAATGAAAACTGCTAAACAAACAATCTTTGTGCAAAGAAAAAATAAAATACAGATACATACTTTAAAGACATCTTATAACCTTTACCTCTCAGCCAGCAAGTACTTTGAAAATATACTCATTAAAATTGACATAATTCTGGGACACAACCAAAAAGCAAAACAGCTCTTCCACCATTGTTCAAATGCTACAGCTTCCTAAGGAGAGGTCATAAAACTTCCCAAACTTAAAGAATGCTGATACTTTGCATTCTTTTCGTGTAAGAAGAAAGAGGACTGGAGAGATAACAGGAGAAAAAATGTGTTAGCGTTATACCCTTGAGCTGTGATGAAATACCAGTCTACTTACATTTAATTATGTTCAGTTTATAACAAAGCATTCAGCAGAAAACATCAATAAGAATGTTGACACACTGAGACTCCTTCTAATAAGAGCGAAGAATTATAGTTGGAAATCTGGCATCTAGAATTCAACTGAAAAGGGATTTTGCTGTTTAGCAATTAGTTCTCTCTGAAACATAAAGTAGTGTTTCTAAAGGAAAATTATTGGGTAGATTTACAATTGAGGTATGTGTTCAGATCAGTTCAAAGATTAAAAAATGACTACATTACTCTAGACAAAGACACATTTGGACTAAATATACACCACAATATATAATTTCTTTCTGTATATTACTTAACATTCTCTGAAAGGAACATAAATAAATAATGCAGAGTGTAAAGACCAGAACTTTTCAATTGGTATGTTTGCTGCAAAGTTAACAGAAATCTTAGGTCTGAAACCAAGGCACTAAGGCTCTTCCAGGAGAAAAACTGTCTTTTAGAATAGGTCTGGATGAATCAGAAGGATAAACAGAGCCAGGCAAAGCCTGTCAGGTATTGGTGCTGTGGGAAGCTGAGTACCACGTTCACTCCTGCCTCAGGAGTGGCTGTGTGTATCTAAGCTAAAAGACACCACAAAGTCGGGTACTGAAGGTGCTGACCTATCATGAGGGGGTGCTAATGGCAGCTCTTCAGCACCTGGAGCAGTCAAACCTACAATCTTAAGAAGTTATTTTCTAGAAGCTAGCAGCAACTTACTTGTGTACATACAAAACTCCCTCTGAAGCCAACAAAGTTTTTGTGAAAGTTTAGAAAGAACCTGAAGATACTGAAATCAATGTAATTTGATGTTATTTACCATGGTATCTGACTTTAAATATGAAATATGGACAGTAAGCAATCATCAGTTCTGTACTAAGTGCTTACTGCAAGGCTTGCTGTTTGTCAGGTTCTTAGTTTCCATCACAACCACAAAACCCCCACACTCTGATGTCAGAAATAAAATGCAGAAAAAACCCCACCAAATCCAATGTGTTTGTAAACACTAAGAAGTTAAATCAGCTTGACTTTTTTTCATTTTCACTTTTGAACCAACATTAATTCCTTCCTTTTTTGAATAAGCACAGCTTGCACAGGTCCAAATCAGTAAGACAAAATGGGATGGGAAAGAAAAGAAGAGAGGAGTGGGTAAGAGCCTCATTTGGTATGAACACCAGTAACTCCCAGGAGCAATCACAGCCCCCACTCACACTGATCCTGAGGCTGTGATGGAAGTCCAAAACTACAAGAGGCTCTGCACATTTACCTGAAGTGGAGGGAAGCCTTGTTGTCTACAGAGCTAGAAGAACAAGATCCTCTCGAAGTGGGCAGCACTAATGTGCCCATTTTCTATCATGATAAAATACACTGTTTCTTTAGTAAGTCCCAGATTAATGAGACAATGGAGAGACAATTGTGCCCCAAGGAGCCTGGCTTCTGTTTTCATCTCTGCCACTAGTCTGGTGTTGGCAACTTAATTTTCTGTATTTCTTACCCATTCCAAGGCAGTGGATAATAAAAATTATGGCCTTTATGTAGAATATTGGTCTCTTTGGATAAAAAACCTCCAAAAGATGAAATTTACTTTCTCTGTTGAAGCAGACATATACTCTCCTTTTTTTTCTCTTCCCCTCTCTCTTTCTTCTTCCCTCTGCCTCCTCCCCCTCCCCCTCTGCCTTTCTTCCATTGAATCTATAAATTGCTTTGGTAATCTTCCATATCAGAATACTTCTGTGGTAGTATCACCATAAAGCAGAACTGCAGTGCACTGCATTGGAGGAAGAATAATTATTCTGCAAGGCAAAGCTTCTGGAAACTCACAAACATTTGTTATCTTTGTTTTCCTTTTAGTATATAGTGGTAAAGACATTTATATATAATTTTATTTTCATTTAATGAAAAGCAATAAATTTTAGCTTAATGTGAGGATATATTGTGATAGCAGTTTCCATTTGGCTTTTCCTTGAAGGCAGAATTCTCATATGAACTCAATATAAATTTTTACTTCAGTAAGGAATTTTCCCAACTGGCTGCATCAGACTAAGCCCATTCTTTTAAGTAGTGGGTGGCAACATATACAAATAAAGATCTGCAAACTCAAAAAGTCGAAGTGAATGATCAAATTTCCAAGTAAATCCTTTGGTTTGTTTTATAATTTCTCAGAAATTACGACACCCTAAAAATGTCACAAAGGATTAGAACTATGTGGATAACTGATATTTTTTTATTAACTGGCAGGGGAAAAAAAGAAAAATAAGAATATTATGGGTTTTAATGTTTAAAAATAGCAAAATTTTAAAACATATTGTTGAAATAAAACAATCAAAATTTCAAAACAACTACCTGCTTTCAGGCAAAACTGCCTAGGATGCATTATCAAAATCAGCTGGTAGTTTTCATTGACTTGATGCCTGTCTATAAATTGGGCAAAACCCTGTTCACTGGAAGAGTTTTGCCTACCCTGTAGCTAAACAGAGCAGATTATTGTACTTCCCAGGATTTACAGCATGCATGTGCACATGTGTGCTGGAAATGACAGCAGAAGTCCTGTGGCAAGCAGTTAGCTGCCTTTTAAATGCTGAGTGACCCTAAGTTGCACTATTACAACTCCCGTTTACTTGAACCCAAAAATTGCTTTTCTGTGCGTCAGTATTTTCAGAAAGAACACAAAATTTTGCTGCAGGCCCCAAGTGAAAGCACCAAAACTACACCCATCTGTTTAGTACTGGTGAACATTTTCAAGACTGACAAAAATGGTGTCCTAATCATAGTTCAACAGACTGTTTATTTTTAAAAAACACTGCTTACTGAACATACTTTGGGCTATAAAGCACAAAAAATAAGAACCTGGTGTTACTGTCAAAAGTGCTATGAATGTCCAACTGCCACTGAAAATAGCTGTTATGTGCATGCTTTTGCATACTTTCCTAACTATTCTCTTCAGGTTGTTTTTTTAACTTAGCCTTTGGGATTTGTAAAGGGCTTTTTCCTATTTTTGGTTGGCTTTTTTTTTTTTTTTTTTTTTTTTTTTTTGCCTGCACCATCACCACAAAAGACATAGCTTCTTTCTGCTTGTTATTTTAGTTAAAATTAGTAGTAGCTGGAGAGTTCTCTTCCTTGGTTGTGCTGGATAATGTCACAGAGACTTAAGATATCTATTGCCAGCTCTTACCCATGAACTGAAGAGGTACGTGGTGGAATCCTCCACAAAAAGACTCACATTCTAAAACAGCAGTCCTCAAAACACGTTAAAACATGAAATATCCTAAACAACATGTTTTATTTACTCTTCCCTCAGTGTGCTGCTACATTTCAGTGCCCTGTGATGCTGTCAATAACTCGTTCTCCAGTAGGGACTTGCCTTTGCTACAGTCTCTGGGGAAAGTGTGTCAGCACCAGGCGTGGCTGAATTGGCAAAGGAAGTGACTCCACAGCCAACTTTTTGTAAAAACTCTGCCTGTTTTCCGATGAAGTTTCCCACTGTTGCTGCCATTTGTGCGGGCTGGTACAAACATTGTGCGGCCTGCTGGAAATGACTAAGTGACTGAAAAATCCTGGCATTTTACTGCCTGTCATTAAGAATGCCTCTCTGTTTCTTGTACATTGGCATAATTGAGCAGGACGTTGTTTAGCCTGGGGAAAAGGAGGCAGACCTTACTGCTCTCCACAAGCACCTGTGAAAGGAGGCTGTAGCCAGGTGGGTGCCAGTCTCTTCCCCCAGGTAACAAGTAACAGGATGAGAAGAAATGGCCTCAAGTTCTGCTGGGGGGGTTACATTGGATTTTATGAAAAATGTCTTCATGGAAGAGGTTGCAAAGGATCGGAACAGATTGCCCATGGCGAACTATTAAACCATGTCCTCAAGTGCCATATCCACACATTTTTTAACACCTCCATGGCTGATGGTTGGGCTTGGTGATCTTAAGAGTCTTTTCCACCCTTAATGATTCTCTGATGCTGTGATTGTGGCACTGCCACTAGGTGGAAAAATGCATATTGCATTATTATGCAATATTAATATTTATATTGCAATAATTAATAATTAATTTATATTGCAATGATAATTAATATTGCAAAAATGCAATATTAATATTTATATTGCATTAATATTGCAATATTATGGCACTGCCACTAGGTGGAAAAATGCATATTGCCTTACATTTGCCAAAGAAACCATCACACTGTTTAACAAAACTGAAGTATCACTTACAAACTCTACAGCATCTCCTCATTTCGGTGCTTGATTCTACAAATCTCAATTTATTTACTTATGTATTTATTTTAATTTTGGATTTTTGTCTTCCTTTTGCTTGTCTTGCAAAAATTTAAAAACAGTATCTGAAAACTAAATTCTATCCTATGGTATCATACTGACACCTATATAACTCTTCTGCAAGCATAGAAACTTAGCATTGGCACAGGCCCCTGTCTCTTGAGGAAAGCAGCGATTATGTGCACTGACAGCAATAGAGAGGTCAGTCTGAGAAGCTCCAGACCATGGAAAGCAGCAAAGATCCTCCCACAAGCCTGATGCTCTGCATGCTTGCTCCTGCCTGACCTACCTTCAGTCCTCTCTCCCTTCCCCCTGGGGTCTTCATCCTCATCTTACTTAACCAGTTCTGGCTCCTACTTCATTGTTTGAGGAAAAACATTTCTTTCCTTCTGCCATTGTGTTTGCCTTGCTTCACAACTCTCATGTTACCTCTCCACCACCCCTGCTCAACTTTTTACGTTGTCTCCTGGTCCACTAAGGCCAAGTCCTCCTGTTCCTCATTTTATTCTGTTTCAATGTCTTCCCCTCTTCCAGTTCTTGCTCCTTCTGTACTAGTATGGTTTGCCTTGAGATCCTAGCTTCCAAACCTGATGCAGAGCTGTGCTTTCAAGAAATTTCAGCTCTGTGTCTTTGAGAAATAATCAGGTTAGATGCTATATTTTAGCTGCAAAGCCACAGCACGCCTTCATACAAATACTTGTGTTAATGGCGATGTGAATTCTCATAACATAAAGAAATGTTGCTGGCTGTAGCAAGAACAGCCAAAGCACATCTTTATTTTACTTCACTTCATTACTCTGATGTAATACTCCCTCCCAGTGCATCTTCATGTAGTAAAACTTTGTGCCTAAATAGGAAATTATTAAATTGAACTGTTTCTTAGAGAAAAATCATTAACTTGCAGGTGTCTTAATGTCATATAGCACATTTTCTTTAATTTCATTTCTATAACAGCTGGTTTGGATTAAACCCGCAATGGCAAAAATTTCGATCAACTTTGGTAATCAGCACAGAGAAATCCAAAGCAAACAAACCTGGGAAAACCAAGAAAAAGTGAAAATGTAATATTTTAACTCAAATTCAGAGGATGGTAAACAAAAAAGCATTAAAATCACATACTACTACTCTAGAAAAAAATTATAATCTGGATAGACTTTGACAGAGACCAGAAAGGGAATTGGAGCAATTTGTGTTAGGCTACACAGAAGGTGACAGAGCTGAAAATAGAATCTGAGACTCTAACACTGATACATGTGTAAGAAATTTAAATAACCCAGCAGCAAAACATAAGAACAGTATTTTTACAACATTTGTTCATTCTAGCTGTTAAGGATACCATGACATGATTATATTTTGGACTGTTGCAAAAAAACCCCAAAATGTGTATTTACACATTACACATATTTTTGCAATGGTAACATAGTTACTACATGGATTGATAGCAAATAAATAAAATATTATTAATTTCCCTATAACAAATGTGTGATGAAATATTTTTATACCACTTTGGAGGCAGAGAGGGTCAACTTTCAAATATCATACACTCATCTTTTGGGGTACTTGCTTTCTTATTTCAAACCATAAAAGAAAACCTGAATGGCCTTCATGGTTTACACCTTGCTTCTAATAGAATTCATTCAGATATTACGCTCTGTGCCTTTCCACATGACTTGGAAAAACTAACTCAAGTGTTTGAAAATTTTCTTGAAACAATGTGAATCAGCTCTGTAATTTCAAACAGCAAGGAAACGAGGTCTGAAGCAAAGGGTAGGCACTTTTTCCCCTGAGTTATCAACAGGGTATTCAGCACAATTCCAAAACACGGCCCATTCCAGCTATCGCAAAGAAAATTAACTTCACCCCAGCCCAAAACTGCACAGCTCTTTATGCCGCTTCACACATACGCGGCTCGGCAGAACACAACAAAGCGCAAGGCGCGGACCGCCAATTAGTCACCAATTACAAGTATTATTTGAAGCGCACACGCAGGCCATTCAAAACCGCGCTGTTAACTGCCCGTTTCCCTTGGCACGTAAAACAAACAGGGCGGATCGGGCCTCAGGAGCTGCGGGCGCGGCAGAGGCCGCCTGTTGCGGGCGCCACGTCCCCGCCCGGCCGGGGCAGGGCCGGCGCCCGGCGCGGCACCGCCCCCCCGGCGGCCACGTTGACAGGGCGGGCGTGGGCCGCGTTCGCCGGGCCGTGTCGGGGTGCGGGTACCAGGTGCGGGAGCGGGGCCGCTGCCGCAGTAAACATGTCTTCGCCTCCCAAAGAGAAAGCAGAGACGCGGGCCGGACACCCTCCTGCTGGTACGGCCGCCGGTTCCCGTCTCTCCGCTCTTTCTCTTGCCACGCCGGGGGACGGGGCGGGGGGACCGGGGCGGCCTCGGGCCGGCGGGGCCGGGCGCCGGTTCCTCGCCAAGTGCCCTCCTGTGCGCGCCGGGGCTGAGCAGGGCCAGAGCGGCCTCGGGTGGGTCCCGCCGGTCCCGGGGATGCGAGCCCGGCGGTGTGAACCTCGGTAGATGCGAGCCCCGATGGGTTTCCTCGCTCTCCCCCGCTCGGGTGCGGGAGGTGCGCTGGGATCCCCGCCTGAGTCTGGGCGCCCGCGGCGCTCCCTGCCCGAGGCTCCGGCAGCCTCTCCCCGAGGAGAGGCCACGCTTCTTGCCCAGCCTCTCCCCGAGGAGAGTTCTGGCTGTGGGCAAACCCTCATCGGGTGTGTGCAGCTTGGCATGTCCAGGCTCCCACCCGGTAGGAGAGAGCGTTGTCTTTCCCGGCATCCCGGCCTCGAAAGGCGGCGGAGGCCTCCGGAACCCCGCCTGGGGCTGGTGGTGCTGGGAAGGGGAGCGGAGCGCTCTCGGCCCCACGCAGCCTACGGGGCTGCTCCAGCGGAGTGTGAACAGACACTGCAAACCAGGAGTGCTCTGTGCATCCATTTTGCCTGTGGGCATCACGGTGTGAGTGCCAGAGCATCCTGGCTGCGATTCTGGAGCCTGGCAGGGTAGGAAACAGGTAAAGCTGCTTGAGAAGTTCCCAGCAAAGGAGCTCCATCGCCTTCCATCCTGCTGCTGTGTGCGAGTGGAGGTCACCTGCAGTGGCACACTCATCTGCCAGGGTCCACAGATGGTAGCTCCTCTCTGTACACAGGTGGGGTTCAGTTCCTCACAGTATTGAGGTTGTGTTCCTTCACATACTGTTAGTTTTGCTTCTTACAGTTTTCTTAGAAAGGGGGATTTTGGTCCCTGCATCAGCAGCTTTACATATGTTGTCTAATGTTTCCCTGTGGAGTAGTTGGTGAGCTTTTTTTTTAAGGGTTTCAGTAAAAAATCCCACAGTGGCTAGTTTTATATTCAGATCAATTGATGAGATTTAAAGCTAAACTTGTAAACAGCTGTTGAACCATAATGGAATTCTGTGCTCTTTATAATGAGGACCTGAAATGCCTCTAAACAGAAGTGAGGAATAATGGCTTTGCTTTGCATGGCAGATAGAGTTCAGCAGTGCAGGTAAGTCAGTCTCTTGGCTGAGCAGTTGTTCCAGTCCTGCAGCCTTCCTTGTCAGGGTATTAGCTCTTACCTGGCTTCTTGCTGAGCTGCTTCAGGGAACAAACCAAAGCAGCATTTTCCAGTGTTGACAGATTTTGTTGCCTTAGCTCCTCGAGCTGGCTTGTCTTGAGGTACACGTCAGCTTATTAAGGTCTTACATTGGTTTAGCTCTGTCTTCCAGCTACACCACTGATGAAACGAATATGCTTTGTAACTGTATTTTCTGATGTTGGTCCATGTTTTAGACTTTTGCTTCAAAACCTGTCTTTTGAAACAGGTGAACATTTTTAAAAGACCTGAAGTGAGCCTCTCTAGGCCACATGAGAAACTGGCAATGTACAGTGTAAAAAGCTCAGCTGGAGTACAGTACAGGTTTTCTTTGCTGTCAGAATATTTGTTTGAGCTTTTTTCTTTGTAAAACATGGGACCGCATATGAACTCAAGAACACCTTCAGCTATGTGATGTTTAGTATCATTGGGGTCCCTGTTTTGTTTTTATTTTTTCTATTTTTTGTGAACATTTGCACACCAAATTTATCTTTGGAAGGAGAGTGATCCCTGAGCCTGTCATTGAGGCCAGAAAAAAACTAATGCTTTACCGTATCTTCAGTTCACTTTGGGAAGAAGATTTTTCTAAGATGCTTGGCCTTCTGGTCTTTTAAAACCTGGAAAATCCACAAGAAGTGTTATGACTAGCAAGAGTATATATTTACTCTAGCAGCTGAAGATACATTTTAGTTGTCTATCTCAAGCTTGTTTAGATCCCTGAATATTAGAATAATGCAATAGATCAGTCTGCAAACAAGTTCTAATAAAATTCAAGTAAGAAAATATTTTTAAAAAATTAATACAGGTGGGATTTTATTCAGAAATAACAAGGCAAATTTCTATCAAAGAAAAGGTGTGAATAGGAACTCTCTTTTGATACATGGCTTAAAATCCCAGGTTTTGCTGCATACAGTTCTATAAAGAGCACTACCTGTAATTACAGATGTCTTACCCTACTGTGTATGTTGGACATGTAAGTTAGGAAGGATTTGGGTCATCAAATTTAAAGCAAAATTGACAAATCTGTTGTTTTTCAAGTGCATTATTGGTCCTTGCTTACTGACTGGACTGCATTCCTCTCTGCATTGATCTTTCACATAAGGCGAAGAGAAAAGGCACTTAAAAAGACAAAGGGTAATGAAATGGAAAGAAACCTCAAGACCTCAGTGCAGGAAGCGACGTTGACCTCCCCTCTGAAATTTGAGAGGGCCCTAACTTAATCTTTATTAAATATCCGCCTGTCAGTGAGATCAAGTGTGCCCATAATACATTGCTGAGTAGGATTGTGCAATTCCTCTGAAGAGATCTGTGCAATTAGGCTTTAGCTGGTCATCTAGTACATACTGTGGAGGGATAAAGGAAGGTGATTGTGTTAACAGTGTACATGGAGTTTTATGATAGGTTTGTGAAAATAGTTATGTGCATTTTCATACATTTAAAAAAAAAAAAGCTCCGAGCCAAGATTTCTGTGAAATGAAGGCATGTAATATAACTCCTTACTTTGTTGAACACTAATGTATGCTCCCTTAATCTTGTACAACAGCGTATTTTGTTTCCCTTTTTATACATCTTATCGTTGTAATGGAATCTGTTATTACACAGTACATAAGAAATAAATTTTTGTGTTAATATCGAATGTATACTCAAGAAAAAATGAAATCTGCTAAGACTCTTGGTTGTACTCTGGATTTGTAAAAGTTCCTGTCCCGTTGCCTTGACCAGTGGGTCAGTAGGGCTGAGCTGGAAGGTTTCCCTGGGAAGGACTGCACCCTGAGCAAGCTGGTGCCCCTGGCGTCCCTGAGCTGTGGTGCTTCTCTAGACACTTGGTACTCAGTCCAGCTCAGTGGGGTTTATTTCAGAATTCACTCTCAGAGAGGAGTCCAGCAGTGGGGGCAGGGAGGAAAAGGTAGAATGCTTCTTGGCTTCTGGTCAGCTTGAGTGGTAATTGATTAACACAGTTGTTTAATACATTTCCAGAAGGAGTAGTCATACCTTCGTGAAGAAGACAGGCTGGCATTCACAGGACTGACAAGGTAGTCCTGCCTGCCTCTAAAAGGGGGAAAACATGACATATGATAATTGAAATCCAAAACTTGTATTCAGTAATGAAGCAGATAGACTTGTTGCTCTTCTGATTGGGCTGGCAAATGATCACTTCTTTATCTCATGTTCTAGTAAAGGCTTAGGGCCACTTGGCTGCCACCACTCCAGGGAGCCATTCCCTGTCCTCTCCTGCCTTAGCACCTGAGCTCTGCACTTGCTCTTCAGCAAAGGAGCTGCTTTCTTCCTAATCGCAAAACAGGGTTGTTGACACCATCCACTTCTGGCAACCGCTTTCTGACAGTGTTCTGGAAGGTGCTTGATCAGTTACTTAAATCCTTTGTTTGCAGGATAAGGAAATCTGAGCTCTTTTAAAGATAAGTTTAAAGTGACCAAATCACCGTGGTAAGCATCTGTCGAATTATATAGTAAATGCTAGGCAAGTAGGAAATAGATGATTCCTCATAACTCCTGAAAAAAATCTCACGAGTGTTGAGTGGGTTTTTCATTTGCTTCATGGATGCAATCAGTTCTTCTCTTTTCACACCCTGAGGTAATGTAGCTTAGCTGATACCTTTTGAAAAGGAAGGTGAATTATGCTGCAAGGGTATTTATCGTCTTAAGCTAAATCTACCAAAACTGGGTTGGGTATGAGCATGCTGTGTCATGGGTGGCAGATATGTACAGAATGCTATCTAATTATTTCATTTCTGGTCTCACAAATGCACATGATTATTGCAGCTGTTTGCTGGTTCCTTCTGCACAGAAATCTTGGATTGCTAAATATAATTCAATTATGCACCAAAGTACTTTAGCTGTATATAGTATGCCTGACAATATTAGTTCAAAAAATCACATTTAAAATTCTAAGTTGCTGCATTAGTCACTATTATGCCTTTTTAGTTATCTGGTTATTTGCTTTTTAATCCCTGCTTTTTAATTCTGCATACAGGCAAATCTGAATGTGTTAGCTGTGTATTTTTTCCAGTGACAGATAAAGAGAAAAGGAGTGGCTGGTGGACTGATGATACACAATGTGAGAGGAGAGACATTTTAGATCTAAATTAGAAATAAATCTTCAGGTACTGTTTTCTCTAGTTTTCTGTTAGATGTTGAAGGATGTGGAAGTGTGTGTATTGTTCAGAACTGCTGTGTGTAACCCTGGCAGATGTTGCTGTGGAGACAGCATCTTCCTCAAAAAGTAGTTTGAACTAAATAAGTAAAAGGTCCTGACTGTGCAATGATGTTAAATTTAAAAATTAGTTGAAATAAATTAATAATTGATAAATAAATATAAATAAAGCATAGCAGTACTTTGATTAACTGAGATGTTAAAACAAGACTGCACTTGACAAAAGTCAGTGTTTTCTTTTGCAAACAAACTTAAATTTCTAAGGAGCTTGAATCAAGAAAAATTACTGGAATTTTAATTTTTGCTTCACTTCAGGCAACAAAGAAATATAGTTTTTTAAACCGTCTTTCTTTCCTTGTCCCATGTGAAATATGTCTCACCAATTAAAGTTTTACACTGGAGAGGGAACAAAATGATTAGTGATTTGGGTTTGGGGTTTTTTTAGTGCATGATAAGAGGACACGGTTTTAATAGGTTTTAAAAGATTTTTCTTTGATTTTATCTGTTGGTTGTCTGTATTTAGTTAATGACCTTTATTGAATTAGAAGTTTATCATTCAAATATCACTCAGAACTTAAAAGTTCTGTTTTTAAAAGACAAGGCCAAAGAGCTTTCACTTTCTCCTGGAGCAGGTCACTTTCCTGCTTTGCTTCACTCAGGCTATAAAATTTATACACATCAGTGGCCTTTCCATTGCTGTCCTGGTTAAGGACTGGGAATTAGACCTGTGTCTAGGTTTCTGGGATTAGCACTGAGCAGCTGTGAGGTGCCCTGCTCCCTCTGTGGCAGGACACAGGGGGGCTGTCAGAGGCACAGCCTCCCTGTCCCTGGCAGCTTCAGCTTCTCCCCAGTGCTGCTCTGGCATCCTGCTCGCTCCAGCTGTGACACTTCTGCTGAGGCTCGCCGCAGACACTGTGGTAAGGCACTGTGTGTCTGTAAGACACCAGCATGTCTGTAAGTGGTTCTATTGACTTCTGACCACTATAGTGATTTTCTGATGTGGTTGCTGATGGCAGTGTAACCCATCCAATTAAGCTAACGAGATGCATCGTCTTATCCTGTGCTGTCCTGCAAGCATGTGCAGGAATTGTTGAAGAAAAAGCAAAGTACACTATTGAACCAGAAAGCAGATCAAGAACAACCTGTCTGTTGCTCTGCTTAGTAGCTGCAGTGCTAAGCCTGGCTTGGTTCCTATTTTAGATTGCAGTTTGGAGTGGATAAGTGATGCACATAAGTGGATTTGCTTTCACTTCTTGTTTTGTGTTTCAAAGGGCTGCTTTCATGTTTGCATCATTTCTAAATCGTAAATGATGCAAAGATTAAAAATGTTGTAAATGCGTGTATGTTTTGCAAAACAAAAAGCTGTGTTCTAAATGGCAGTTAACAATCCTCCTAAATTTTGCTTTTTATTATACTATTTGTGAATTACTTCTTTGTATAAATACTATTATTACAGATGTAATTTTTAACATGAAATGACAAGTTTGTTTCTTTGGTTTTTGGCCTTTCGTGTACTGTTACGCAAGTCATTGCCTCAGTTTTTTCTGACTGCTGCAAGTTAGTATGAGGTGGAAGGGGAATTAAAACAGAATTGAGTTTCCTAAAATTGGAAGCAGGTGGTAAAATGAGCTGCAGCTTCTCAGGATAAGCAAAGATGGCATCATGTCAAAGCGAATGGCCGATGTGGTCTTGAAGTAGCTGTTCTTTAGGCTTGCCACTTTTTAACACTTCATGCCTCTTTTTCAAAGTGTGGTTACTATTAAATTGCTCTGCAAAGTATCAGGAGGGAAGCAGGGTGGGTTATCCTTAAAACATTCTTCACCTAATGCTGATTTCACTGAGGTTTGGTGTTAACGTATTTAATTTTCATTCCAGTAAAAGCTGGTGGGATGCGGATTGTGCAGAAACACCCACACAATTCAGATGCCAAAGAAGAAAAAGATAAGGATGACCAAGACTGGGAAACCAGCAGGTGAGCACTTTGATTTGGTGCATGCGCTAGAGTGAATTTCCACGACCTTGAACCTGATCACTAGTTTGTTTTTTCTAGTTACTAGCAGACCAAAGGTGCAGTTGTTTTTGTATCATAAAGCAGTAGCAAGTTAGACACTCCTTCAAGAAAATTGGGGAATTTGGGAGTTTTCATATTGCTGGGCCTTCTTTAAATGATCCTGCCATGTAAGAGAAGGCTGGAGAAAAAGGTACCATAGAAGTAAAACCTGAGCTTTCCTAAAATGTCTCAGTTCAGACTCTGCAGAAGCATAGAGGCATATTTGGACACAGGTATTAGGCTGGCAGTCCATATATGAGGTGGTCTTTCTGTGTGCTGGGTGTTTACCCTTTGTCCCCTAATCCTGTGTCTGTGAGGTATTTGACAATGTGGTGCTTTTGGAAAGACAAGTGAAAGTACATGGTACTAATCAATGGTACTAATATAATCTGCTTTTATTTTTAGATGGGAATCTATCAGTTTTGATGATGGAGGATACTAAGACTGCAGTTACTTATCAGTATAAACTAGATTTATCGGATTACTGCTGTTTAGAAATGAAAGTATGGAGGTTTGATGGACTGTCACTGTTTTTCTGTTCTTATAAAAGCCACCTGGTTTTGTGCTGCTTTCCTCAGCTGGCTGCTTTTCTTTCCAGTCAGGACTATATTTACCTGAAATGTTTATCTGCTAACTTAGGGCTTGGTTTTTCCTTGCTATTTGCCCAAGTTAAAAAAATAAACCAGAGAACAATTCCTGTGTTGTTTGGTAAGTAGACTGACTTAGATTATATTTATTTTACACGTAAAACAATGGTAATAAATAAGCATTGTGAAAATCCGTAGAAATAAACCCAAATGTGTTTATTTACTTGAATGGGAAACACCTTTCTGAGAAGGGAAAAGTAATTCTAATTAATAAATTCAAATACCAGGCAGGAGAATTAAAATTTATGTCCTTTCTCCATCAACCAAGTTGGTCATGTTGTAATTCTGCACTGTGACACATAAGTTGAAAGAGTCTGTATTGCAGCCAAGTTTTGTCTAAAGTAAGAAATTTTATCTTGGAGTCAATTTAAACTTTGCTTAGGGATACATCCTTTTCCTTGTGGTATGTTGACCTTGGCTGGACAGCCGGTGTCCACCAAGCTGCTCTATTACTCCGCTACTCAGCAGGATGAGGAGGGAGAAAGTAAGATGAAAAAACACATGTGTCAAGATAAGGACACTTTAATAAAGCAAAAACAAGGCCATGCATGGAAGCAAAGGAAAATAAAATATGTATCCACTATGTCCCATCAGCAGATAATGTCCATCACATCCTGCGAAGTAGGGCTTCAGTATGCGTTAGTGATTGCTCTGGAAGACAAACATCCTATTAATGAATTCTCCCTACCTCCTCCTTCTTTCTCCTAGCTTTTATTGCTGAGCAGATGGTATGGAATATTCCCTTGGTCAGTTGGGGTCAGCTGTCCTGGCTGTGCCCCCTCCCAAGATCTTGTCTACCCACTGCCTGCAGGTGAGAGGATAATGTTGGAGAAGCAGCTTAGGTTCTGTGCAAGCGCCGCTCAGCAGTCATGAACCTTGGTGTTTTTTAAGCTACATGGTGTTTCTAGCTACCAGTGCAAAAGCACAGCACTGTGAGAGCTGCTGTGGGGAGAATTTACCACCTTAGCCAGACCCAGCACAGTGTTACATTCCTGTTTATCTTCCCTTGGCATGCCAGCCTCATGGCAAGGAACCTCATTAGGATCCAAATGACAACATTTCTTGTGCCTGTTCACAGATCTAAGCCTCTGTTACAACACAGCACCTGCTTTATTCCCTTCTTCAAACAAGATTGTTTTCCCTGTTTCACTCAAATAGTGGAGGGAAAAGTTAAAATTTAACCTTGATTTTTGTAGCTGTGTCTGCTGTAGCAGGTGCTGTGACAAAGTAGAAGCACATCTATAGGGGTAAACAGCGAGTGCCAAGGACTTCATGTTCACACTGTGTGTGTTTTGGAGATGAATTAGTCTGGTGGAGATTAATTCATCTGGACTGAAGGACCAATCCTAGCTGGCACGTGTTAGGTGTCCTTGACCTGTGTGTGTCAGTTTAGCATCACCTCAGGGAGTCAAAGAGAGGTGCCCTGAGACCAATCCCCAGTGTGAAACAAAGCCTAGACTAGTAGTGGAATGACTGGGAGAGGGGTGCACTCTTGATCTGCAGATGCTAACAAAAACAAACTGTATTTTAATACTGTGGGCAAAGGTGATGCTTTTAAGTCAGAGGAGACAGTTTAAAGACTTGTAGAGCTATCTTATTAACTAATGAATAGTTAGCTGTTGCACCTCAAAATCCATTTCTTTGTCCACCAGATGAGTTGATTGTCAAAATACGCACTTTGAGTGTGCCCTTTGCTTTGGTTTTCATGTGGGGGATACATTGTTGGTTTGTATTAGGCACTTGTACATAGTTATTCTGAGCCTGTGTATTAATACTGAAAGCATTGAGCTGAACTATTTTATTTCTTTGATCCAATTCTCTTGAGAAAGAAAGCAGCAGGAGGACATAAGGAGCATAGTTAGGTGGGAATTCATATGAATTATAATACAAGTTTGTTTACAAGTCAAGAGAAGTTGTTTTCCTGGTAGAACTGAGAGCCTTTTGTGTATGTAAGGGAGAGGGTTTAATGTGTCTGTTGTAGGCTCCTTTGGGAATACTTGCACAGCTCTGGTGGCAGTACAAGCTATAAATGTGAGCAAAAAGGTATTTAGCCATAGACAGAATAAGCTAGTCAAAATTAAATTAGGTTTGCAGAGCATCAGCTGCTTTTGTGCTGGAAGGTGCAGTACCCCAGAGTTTGTCTGCTCCAGATGATTCCATGGTGCTGTTTGAAAACCCTTGGATTTCTGATTTGTGTGAGGAGTGGTTTATCAGGAAATGGATTTGTCAGGAGGGGTGACATGAGTATTGCTGCTTTCTCCAACACCAATGTAGATGTACTTTTGGGGCTTAGTTTGCTGGTATTTTATGTCCCTTTGTTAAGCGGATGTGGAAACATCTTTGTTTTTAACTTTCTACTTGTCGTGGTTTTAGTCTTTGCCATTTTAAGATGGTATTGTTGATATGATGCAATATCTACTCCCCATTGCACTTGAAGTCAAAAGAAGCAAACAGCCCTTGAGGAAATCTCTGTCAGCTGATATGGGCAGCTGACAATGGTGTGAGAAAATAATAAAACAGAAGAGTAATTTGTGTGTAAAGAGGGAGGCTAGGATGAGTCATTATTTTTATCTCATTGTAAACTTAGTTGATGACAGATTCGTGTTTCTGGCAGTAAATGGAAGCAGAAGAATTCAGTCTTTCCCAGAGTTCTCTAGGAGCACATGACCTCCCCATGATGGCACAAATCTGAGCAGTTGCTCAGCAAGAAAGCTTTCAGCTTCAGTTCATAGAATGATTTGTGGCTTTGGAGACAGCTGGCGTTGTTTCTGCAGCTTGCAGGAAAAGACTTGGATCAGTGTTTGTAGTCTTAATGTAAATGAAGCTGACACAGGTAAACAGCCCTGACTTAACTGCTGTGATAAAGGTGACTTTAACATTCACCAGGTTGGTCTTCTTTGATGTTTCTTTTTCCCAGTTGTTTATCAGCTTGCAGTCCAGTTACTGTAACTTACTCTGCAAAGTAATTTACTCAATTCTGTTTCCTAAAATAAAATGGTTATGACAACCTCCCATTTCATGAAATTGTGGGGAGACTTGAAATCACCCTAGAAATCAGGGTGGTGATTTGAGATCCCTTAAAATAATATGTGATAAGACCATTTTACACAAATTTAAACTTTTCCTGCAGGGCAGGTCTCAGCCTTGAATTGTAGCAGAAATAATTTTACGTGTCTGGTGTAAATATAGTTTTACTTAAAAAAGGAATGTCTGGATATGATTATATGGTGGAGGAGGCTCAATGGAAGAAGGGAGGAGCTGCACAGTCTGGTTTAGGTGAACTAAAGATACATGTGGCATCCAAAGCCAGTGGTACCTCTGTGGTCAGGGTGTTAGACTGTACTGTGAGATAGGATCCTCCGCCCACATTCTCTTCCAGATGAGTGATTTTGATCAGCCTGTTTAGAGCTAGGATGCTGGCTGGCTGAACTTCTGTACTGATGAATTACTGATTTTTCTTAGGTTTTTGTAATTTCTTAACACTTGCATTGGCTTGGTTTTTTGGATACGGTTGCAGTTTTTATTGATTGACAGTCATACTGATTGCTGCCAGAAGCTTTTTTTTGTGATGCTAGAGGAGGGTGAAACATATAAATAGAAGTATGGTTATGAATCAAAACCATCATTCTTCAGGACTGTATGTTGTCATAGAAATTATTTGGAATAAAAAGGCTACTCACAGTCCTGGGCTTTATTAAAAGCCCATTAATGCCTGTTTAACTGAGATTTGCAGTATCATGTGCATTCTTGTGCCAGCAGCTGACTCTAGGCATAATAAATACTCCTGAAAGACAGATAATTTGAACTGAGAGCTGCTTGTTCAGTTTTGCACAAGAGATGCACTAATTGTCACTGTGGGATCTCAAGAAAAAGAAACTATAATTATCTATCAGGATCTCGATTTGAAAAAGATATTTAAAGCAAATATCTGGCTTGTTTTTAACAAATAGGGTAAACTGCAAAGGCTTTAATGTCTTAAAGACTCTTGCCTTCTCTTTTGTTATATTTCTGAAACAAAGTGGGTATTTTTTACCGTGATTTAATTACTCAAGATAAGTGCAGCGGTGTAGATTCTCTATATATATGTAAATTTTATGTGTTTTGTATCTTAAGCCTACCTGGAGATTGTGAACCCAGCATTATGCCTGACTTTTATGATGTGGATATTTGCCTTAGTAATATCCATTGGGTGAAAGGAAAAAAACGAAGAGAGTAATTTAGAAAGTTGACTCAAAAGCAAAATTATGCTAATGAAGCATATGGGTGTTTGTATGTCAAAGGGTACTCTCAATACTTAGTTACATGGTGAGAGAGGAGCTGTCAAGGCCCCTGTTATCCTTCAGTGTAACTTGTTAAGTCTGAATATGCAAGTTGAACTAAACCTGTTTTTTTTCTTTCAGAAGTGCAGTGAAAATATCAAAAACTTGGCTGCGGGTATATACTTTCATTCAAGACTAAATTTGTTTTTCCTTTCCCTCACTTTGTTCTGCTGCAACTGACAAGAAATAAGTCACAGGCATTATTTCCATTTGTTTTTTTTTTTTTTTTGCTTTCCTGTCATTAAAATATTCTTAGTTTTTGCCTTTTGCTGACCCATGTTGACCAAACCTCTGACAGAATTTGAAAAATATAAATTTGTTATATAATTAGGCCATTAGTTAAGGGAATAGCTTCTTAATAGTGTTACACTATTCTCCTTTACATAAATGCCTTCAGTGCATTTCCTACTTTATTATTCATCTTTGTGTCTCAATCTTTTGCCTAGGGTTTTTATGATTAGCAGATGCTCAGGTCTGCTAAAGTTTATACATACATAATTTGAGTAGTTATGAAACCTGAAAACAGTATTGGCTGTGTTCATGTGATTTTTCAGGACAATACCTTCTGCAGCTGACCAGTTACTTTGAGGAGCAGCAACTTGCTATGACCTCTGTTGAACTCTATCAAACACCTGTGCAGGAACAGACTTAAGTGTATGTACAGAGAATAGAATGTGTAATACTGATTTTTAAATGCAGAGCTACTGTAAAGCAAGAAAACGGGCTGTGAATATCTCCTTTTAAGAACTGAAAATATCTGTGAATGTAGGGAATGGAGAAAAAGCTAGGCAAGATTATGAATGAAGCATTCTTATACAGGAAGATGAGAGCCTTCTGAAAGACTGTTTTATGCTTCCAGTATTTCTTGATGATTGAAGCAGTAAGTTGATAAATCCATCAGTGTAAGTGCCAGTTATGACATTATATGGATAGCTTTTTTCATATTCCTGAAGTACTGTGTGAATGTGTGAAAGAACTAAAAAAGATTTGATATTTCTCCCCCTCAAAGTGAATAGACGATAACACCATCCAGCTTCGCGAGAGCCAGGTTCGCTCCCGAAAAAACATATGCTGTCTTATGAAATTAGCTGGAAAGCTGAGTTGAATTGTCAGCCAAGCTAGTGTAAGAAAAAAGATTTTAAAAGAATAAAAGTCTTTAATTTGTATTCTGTGTGATGAGGAAGGTGAGAACAACTTAGTCATATATGAGGGGAAAATGGATGGGAAGTAGTGTACAGTGGCACAGCTTAGTTAGCACAGCATTCCATGTCAGTACAGAAAAGTCAATGATCTTGAACTAATAGCTTGTGTGGTATTTTTCCTAGTTCTTCTCTCTTGATACCTTTCTGAAGTATTGGAATGCATGGGATGAAGATGGCTGTGCTAGTCTGTAAACACAGGCATTATAAAGTACAAAAATTTTCAAACCCAGAAGTACAATCAAATCCATTTCACTATGCTAAGTCCAAATCTCTATTATTTAAGTGTTCAACAACAGTGAGAGTATTTCTAAAGTTAAAGGTATTAATTTCTTCTTGAAAAAGCTTACAGAGGACCAGATCCTACTCATTTATTGAGCATCAAAACCCTATGTTTGAAGTGAAGGCACCAAGAGCTGAAAATGAGTAGGAGGTGTGTGTGATTGACACTGTGTGCCAAGGAGGGGGATCTTTTTCCACTAGCACCTTCCTCCTTTAAGTTTTTCTGCCTCAGCTGCATCAGGCACCCAAACTTTGAAGTAGCTTAATATTAAAATAAACTTTGAATTATCATTTCTTAACTGTCACTCTGCCAGACAGGAGGGAATTTCTTTCATTCCCAGCTGCTCCCAGAATACTGGTATTAGAAGTAAGAGATAAATGGGAGATAGATAAGAACAACACTGAAAGCATTTGTTACGTTGTCATCATTAGAGCTTTATTTAGTCTGCTGTGGCAGCTCATAGTTCACTGCAGTACATGGCTTGCTGGGGGAGTGTTCACTGCAGTAGGCTTGCTGCCTTCTGATATTAGTGTAACATTTTAATGACCACATCTTGGTCACAGACATGTTAAATAGATGGCAATTAGCAACATTCACACAAATCTTACTTCTGGTGTATTTCAGTTTCTCTGGGACTCATTCCTTAGAATATATGTAATGCCTGGGGCTGGTACTGTGTTCAAAGGGCAGCTGGCTTTGTTGCTGCTGGATACAACCAAAGTGGTTAGTTCTTTTCCCTAATAATTTAGAAATTTAGCTCTTTTCTTCCTTTTTTTTTTTTCTTCCCTGCTTGTTAGAGCTGTAATTAAATACTAGGCTAGCTCTCAGTTATTGCTGGCTTCATCTAGCACCTCACATTGCAGTACTGAATCGAATAGTCCTTGAGATCCAGGAACTTTGAGTGTCGAGTGGTTTGCCCATTGCTTTCCAAACCCTATTCTAAAGCCTTCTTTTTTACTTTAAATAAATGAATCAGTGCAGAGCTCTGGGTGTTACAGTGGAAGAGCTAGGCTGAATTTTTTGCTGGAACAGTTGAAGTGTCTCTTTTGAGAGTATTTGGAACTACCAGAAATGTGCAAAATAATTCTGTAAGAAAAATCTCATTACTCACTGTGTGCATCCTTGTACCCCTTGAATGTTGCTAATAAGCTTGACTGCATTCCAGAGCTGATGGTCACTCTTCTGAGACTGCAACCTCTTACAAGTATTTAGAACATGCAGTGGTAAACTGTGTTTACTGTTTAGTGGTTGTTAGGAAGATCAAGAGTACTTTGCATTACGCTACTTACGAAAGCTGCTATTGCTAGATTTTTATTTTTGTTTAAATCTTTTATTTTTCCATGCAGCTTGTTAACATATGTGCTCATGTGCAACATATTATTTTTGCTAATAAGCAAATTTTTTTTGCCTGTAATGTATTAATGTTTTGACTTTGTGGAGCACTAAGAAATTAATCAACCAGTTAAGGGACAACCCCATTTGGTTTGTTTGTTAAAATGTTGCTTTTATATGGGAGGTGATGGAATGAAATTTTAGTAAATTGAACTGAGTATTTTTCATTTCTGTGATTCTTCCTTTGTGTCTGGTATCATGCTACCCAGTGATTCTAGAGGAAAAGTGTATTTAGCCATGTGTATGCTGTTTTATATCAACAGTGACACTAATAGCATTACCACAAATTCTTCCACATAAGGCTATTTAGAAGGCTTTTGACTAAATGAAATTTAGCATTCTTATTTATTGCTTTAAAAACGGCTGTAGACTTAATTTCCTGTTTTCAGAGATTACACAATTCTGTTTCTGCTGGTGTGTTGGAAAGATTTTATTCTTGTTCCAGTTTACAATAGAGAAAAAAACACCAGAACAAGAAAAAGCTTCTGAGGAATGGAGCTTTGTGTTCTGCTGTTTTCTCCAAGCATAGGCTTTCTGCCTGATAACACTGATTGGCTTGGTTCCTTCCCTGTATTGGGATGGTTTGGATTACCTCTATATGGCTTTGAAGTTTAATACTACATTTTTCCTTAATATTTTATAAACAATCACTATTAGAGAAAATTTGAATTCCTGCTGATAACGTATTATTAACTTAATATTTTATAAACAATCACTATTAGAGAAAATTTGAATTCCTGTTGATAACGTATTATTCCTTGTGCTGTTCTTCGGAAGATCTGTCTTTATGACATCTTGTTTCCTAGTTCAGGTTCTTATTTTGTGGTGCTGTGTCCTACCCTTGAAATTATTTCTGTATTTGTTAGTGATCACCAATTATTGTCATCCTTTGTATTTTCCTAAATCACTTTTCTTTCACTCCTGAGAAGAGTTTTAAGGTTGAGAGATCTATATACTTCTCATCCTCTTATGCAGAGCTAACAGATTAGCTAGACTGATGATCAGGACTTGGCTCTGCTATAAAAATTTTGTGTCAGACTGAGAAATAAATAAATCAATCAGCTGTTTAGGAGCTGTGTAGTTCTAACAAGAATAGATAGGTAGTAGTCATATGTTTTAAAGCCATTTATGTGTCATTTCTGTATTTGACTGTTCCAGTTTCTTTCTGCTTTATCCCATGCTAACTCAGTTTAACGAGAGGTCTTACTGGCGTTTTTGGAAATCTCTGTATACCAAGTAGGCTAGAAGATTTTTGGTTTTTTTTTTTTTTTTGCTTTGATAATTCTGTCAGGTTTTAATACCTTTTGATACTTAATAAAGGTGTTCCCAAATACCTTTGGGAGAAGAAAATTGCCAAATTAATGCACATTGTTGTCCTCTGCCATGGGTGGAGCAAAGGGAAGATAACTGCTCACAGTTAATGCACCAGATTTTCTCTTCCTTTCTACCTTTTAAAAAATTTTTGTACCTTTATTACATAATGGCTTTTTAAGACACTGGATGTTTCATATTTCTTCCTGCCTGTTCCCACATCTTCTAAAACAATAAGTAGCAATACAATGAAGGAAAGAGGGAGTTACAACCTTGTTATAATCTCTTTCTTTCTCTTCCGTTTTAAAGAGTATGGATGTCTCTGCAGGGCCAGCACAAAACTGCCTGTGCAGCACTCCCCAGCAGATGGTCCTTCGGGGCAGTGTACAAGAAGAATTTGTGTACAATGAGCCCATTGAACTCCCCCAGCATCTAGCAATCCAAATGACTTCTTAGAAACCTGCTAATCAAGTTACTGCCATTCGACCTAGTTCCTATTTCTCTATCCCTCTTTCAGCCATATGTACATTTCTCACCTTGATGATCCCCTTTCTGAAAAGGCACAGTAGTCCAAGTAGTGTGTGCTGCAAAAAGTTTTTCTTTTTTCATGCCTGGTAACTTTTTCCTCAAGTCCTACTGTACTAAGAAATACTGAATAACTGTATTTGTTTTACAGTCTCCTCTCTATCGTATATTTTTCTTGAATTCTCTTCTATCTTTTTGTTTGGTTTTTCAGGGGCATAACTAGAAGTGCAGTATGGAGGGTAAAAGCATGCCCCAGAGTTATGCACTGACAGTTCTATTTTTCTGCTTATTTTTCGTCTCTTAATTGTTCTTGTGTTCCCGTTGTCTTTTTAACTGTCTTTCAGGTATTAAGCTGCTGATTTCAAAAATCTTTTCCCAGTGATTCTAACGTTTGTTATTGAGTTTAATAACTGTGGTAGAGGCCATCATCATGTAGGTGCAATTAGGATTGTTTTTTTCAGTGTGTGTTTTCTGCATTTATCACTTTTCCTTTATTGTGCTGTTATTCCTCTGAGATGTCTTGCACCTGTTTACATTCAGGTTTTTTTTACCTTGAATAATTCACTAACGTTAGCATTGGCATCTATTTAGACCTGTTCTCAAGTTTCTTGCAGGATCCCACTGTTAACCTCCATCATTATGATATTTGATCTCTGCTCTATTTTCTGTTTGTGATTCTCGAGAGTGTCTTCTGCCATATCCCATGATAACTCAGTTTATTTTCTGAGGAGCCTTGTTTGCATTTCTTGGAATTCTGTGCATACCAAATAGACTGACTTCTTTTTTCAACTTGATCATTCATTCAGATTTTAATACCAATCCTATTAAATATTTAGCCAACAAATATAACCTCTATTTTGGGGTATTTTACAGTAACTTTGCCTTAAAAAACACTCATTCTCTCTTTAGAAAACCTTCACTAAAGTTTCCTGTTACTATTACACTTGTTAGATAGCATGCAAAAATATGCAAGCAAAGGAATTAAATAATAGATTCATCTGCTAATCTAAAATAGTATTCATATTGCTGAAAAAAATGAAATCTTTATTTGCTTGTTTCTAGTGTTTCCTTTTCTAAGCTATTTTTATGTACATACTTGGGAGAAACCTTGGCAAATAAATAGCTTCTGTGAGATAAGTGGCATTCATTTGTTTTTATTTGAACTTAATTATGTTACTACAAAATGTGGTGAAAAATATTATCATCAAATAGGACAAAGTGTCTGTGCAAAGAACCTAGCAGCAACATTTCCATCAGACATCCCCTAGGGTTTTCCCAGCCTTTTTAGTTATGTTTGCTAACACTGGAGTTATTGAATCCCCACAGTTGATGTTTAGTCTGCCATAATTTCAGCGAGTGTTTACAGCCATGAGATTCCATAGTGTGTCTCACCTTTCAGTAGAGAAGGCAGTGCTGAGCCAGGCTCTGGGCAAACAGTCATGCATCAGGATTTGAATGAATAAACAAAAGCTGTTTTTATGGGAATGGTGGACATGTTACTTGATCTGTGCAACAGTAACAGAGTTGATTGTTGTCAGCGACCTTGGAAGTAAACAGTGAAATCTTCAAGTCTGCTGATGGTAAATAGCTGTTTTGCTTAGCTAAATGCCACGCCAATGCTGAGGAGCTCCAGAAGTGCATCAGTAAAGTCTGCAAAAAGAAGTTTTGGACTACAAAATTCACGGACTGCAGTTGGTACTATAGGACAATACAAGGACGCAGCCTCTGGCTTGCGAAGTTCCTGAGCTGCAGATTTCTGGAGAGTGCTCTCAGGAGCACACTTCTGCATGCTCCATCTTCATCTCCTGCCCTGAGTATTCACTGCTGCCCCCTGAGAGGCAGCGAGGGGAGTATGTGGTCCAACATTGTCCTGCTGATCATAGGCTGAGTTAGTGTTAAGATCAGTTGCTATTTCAATAGAGAGATGTGTTGGGAAGAAGTGGTGATCTCATGAAAGTTTTATGTAGTGAAGCTGAATAAGAGAAGTGTTTGGGAATTTCTTCTAAGTAGCTGTGATGGCATTAGTTGGTTACAGAGGCAACCCAGTTCTGCTGCATTAGGCTGCAAAACATTTGCACTGGATTTTTAGGGACTTGAAAAATCGGAAGCACCTTCTTCAAAGGCATTTTAAAACTGATTCTAAATTATTCTAATAACCTGCTGCTTTTCTTAGCCCTGCTGGAAGTAGGATAAGTAAGCTGGAGTCTTAAGCGGTGACAGGCCTGCCTATATAGCCTTACATGAGGATTGGGTTTCTGCATCCTATGTTGTGTGCACTGTCTGTAAGCTCTATAGCAAATTCATGGAACAACTGAAAAGCAGTGTTGCTCTCTGGATTCACCACTGCTGCACATGTTATTATTAATACCATTAATCTAGCAACATTCCGTAGGCGAAAAGGGCTAGAAAAAAATGTAAATCTAATTGCTCAGACATAACACTGATACTGTTTACAGTACCTCAGGAAATGTCTGCTGGCTAGATTCTGAGAATTAGTTTGGAGGAGAGTGAATTCAAGGCATACATATTTTTGTTTGTTTTTTAAGATTGCATTGCCAAGCAGTGCTTCCAGAAGTTCAGTTTTGGCATAACAGTGTATGAATTAGCACCTTGATTCTCCTAGGCTTTCCTTAGATTTGTATCCATTATCTTTAATGTGTGGCATAAATTCAGTATGAGTAATTCTTCTCTGGTTTCTTCAGACTGTAGTCATGGATGTAAATTAGCACTGAGCTTTTCTAGCAGATGCAAGAAAAGAATGAAAAGCGAAGAGAGGCGAAGAGCCTCAACTTGTACATTTTTCAGTTTGATTTTTTTCTTTCATAAGATGAAGGAAGGTAAGAGTTGCAGTGTTAGTTGGTGATTCATGATCTGCCAAAATAAGCTTGACTAAAAGAAGAGGGGGAAAAACCCACCTAAAAGTCATGTTTCAGCTTTTGGAATATGGAAAAGGAAGGAAATGTAAGCATTCTCAGAAAAAAGGAATTTTACCACAAACTTGGCAGAAATTTTTGTGGAGAAATGTCTGTGTTTTTCAGATGAAAATTGAGAAAATAACCAGGTAAATATAGATGAAAATTTAAGTACCACATATTAGTCTAACTAGCACAGTCTCTGCAAATAAATTCTAGTGAGATCAGTCAATCTTTGGATGAATATCAAGATATGGATGATTTTGATGGAAAAGTTTAATTTGATTCTGTGCATACATCTCTTACTTTCACTTACCTAAAGTAAACCATTGGAAGATATGAAGTATCGCTTTAGGGAAAGAAGCCTGGAAAATCTTTATGCAGAGTTGAGTTGCTTTAATTCAGTGTGTAGTACTTGGTGTCCATGACTTCACATTCAGTAATGAACTTGTTTTCACCCACCTGCCCCTGCAGCCCTGGTGCTTTTCATTTAGGATGCAAGTCTGTGGTCCATCTACTGCTAGGCATCTTGGAATGTTTCATTTGTAAGAGATGTTCTTTTAGATACAATGTCCTGGAGGAGTTCACATTTGGTGGGAGTGGTATTGGCAGCATAAATATTGACTTCTGTGGTAGCACTCGTCAGCTGGTAATTACAGGCAAGCTGGAGATGATCAGAACTGATGTCTGTCACGTGCCCACACAGTAGCTGGGACCAGAGACACCTCAGCAGTATTCAAAAGTAAATCTCTTTAAACTGGAGCAACAGCAGCATTTCCTGAGGCAAGAGGAGTCTTCTGAAAGCATGAAGCCTCTTGTATCCCTGTATATAGCAGCCATCAACAAACCATTCTCTATTAATTTTTCAATGGCCTTTGTAATCCAAACCTTTTTGTGGAGTTTGATGCCATTCTGGAATTCCTCCCCACAGGTAGGGTATTTAACTGAGGGGCTGTCAGCTAGGCTGGTGAGTGGCATTGGTGCCTGGGCTGTGGGTGGCACTGTGTTTTGGGAGCAAGGTCACAAGCACCCAGTGCAAACCCAGCTTGAAGCTAGAAGGTCAGTCTGACCTCAAGAAGGACCTGTCCTTCCTGTTCACTTCCATTCTTGGAGCACCCTGGTTTGGAGCTGTTGCCTGTAAGGTTCATGGAAGCAAGAACCTGCATTATTTTGGTTTTGTTAATCTCCCCCCGTCTTAATCCAGGAGTTATGGATAGGGAGGGTTTTTTATGATCAAATTCCACAATAACATGAGAAACAGATGAAAATCCCTTCAGTTGCACTGTCATCCCTGCTTTGCCTTGCAGATTGAAGCACTTCCAGGCGGCTGGTAGTCTTGTTACTGTCTGAAATATTCATGTGGTACCTTTGCATCTTGCCTAGATTCCTGTCTCTGGCATAGTGGTAGGGAGAAACAGAAGGGTGGAGGTGGGGACAGCATGCTGTCAGTGAGGTCAGACAGTAAAGCAGTTAAACATCATCTCTGCAGTGGGAGCTCTGCTGCTGTTGCAAGCCCTGGCCATGGGCTAACACAGTTTTGTGCTGGTTAACAGATAAAATTATTGAAGTCTAGGCTGCAGCTGGAGTGAGAAATAACTTACCTCCCCTACTTCCACCAGCTAGGAGGAATAATCTGTTGCCTGAGGTTATCTACAGAGCATTTGAGCTCTGTGCTTACTTTTCAGCTTAGCTGGGAACAAGCTTGTAGTGGGTTTTGGGTTTGCAGACTATACTGCTAACCCTCTAATTCCAATTTCAAATACCTTCTTGAGGAGAAAAGAAACTTATGAGGCGGCAAAGCTGACTACTTCTTCTCTCACGTTTCTATAGGAGTGAATGGTTAGCTTTATACGAGCCCAGTTGTGACTTAGAAACTACAAACTGTAAATTTATGAGCTTGTCACAGTAAAAAAAATGAAGCAGCATTAGTGTTCATTTCTGTAAGCAATCTCTGAGAAAAAGAAATTGGTTGTGAAAGATGTTTGATTGTGTTCCCACCTGTCTGTGATCATCCAAGAGGAAGTGCAGGCAATTGGGTATTTGCCCTAGAGGCCACTTGAGCTGTTATCTGTGGGTATGTATTTCCTGCTCTGGGTAATATATGGAAGAATTCTTCAGGGACTAAGGCACATGTTAAAGGCTGCAAGATGGGTTGTATTCAGGCCAGCAGAGATGAGACAAGATATTATTGAGGAGCCCTGCAAGGTAGTCAGGTTGCTGTTACACTCCTAGGGTAAGCAGAGGTGTGGAGGAACCAGCTTTTAAAACTTCCTTTTTTTTTTTTTAACCTCTATTTAAACATAAAATCTTTGACCCCTAGTGCAGGTGGTTCTGGGTGCTCTGTCAGGGCCCACTGAGAAGCAGTATCCAGTGCACAGTTCCTTAAAATATTTATGAAGTAATCGTCTGCATCTGTGCCACGGCTCTGTTGAGATCTCTGCTGGTTTTTATTGAAGTTCATTAATCAGTTGTGGAGTTTTGGGTTTTAAATGAAAGTCCTGCATAGTTTTGTTCTTCATTACCTGGCATGCAGTAAACACAGCTGCTGAACTTGAGGTTCCTCAACAAAACATGCTGCAGGAGTGTTGTGAGGAGGTTATGAAAATCTGTCTGACATACTCCAAGTCTCTTAAAAAAAAGAATCAGCTTTGCCAGATAATTTGGCATTTCCTGCTGGAGTAAGCAGAAGGACTGAGTTGAGTTTGATTGGTAGGCTTGACAGACTGGAGAGGGGAGCCAGTGCAAAGATGGTGAACTGCAGCATGGCCAAGTGGGAAGTCCTGCACCTAGGTTGGGACAATTGCCATCACACAGGCTGTGTGATCAATGGATTGAGAGCAGCCCTGCAGAGAAGGACTTGTGGGGATTCTGGTGGATGAGAGGCTGAACTCTGCATGTGCAGCCCAGAAGGCAAATTATACCTTTGTCTGCACCCAGCTGGATTATAGCATCCAGCTCTGGAGACTCCCAAGATAAAAAACATGTGGACCCATTGGAGTCAATCTGGAGGAAGGCCACAAAAATGGTGAGAGGGTTGAAGCATCTCTCCTATGAGGAAAGGCTGAGAGAGTTGTGGTTATTAAGTCTGGAGAAGAGCAGGTTCCCAGGATACCTCTTTGTGGCCTTTCGTCTTCAAAGGGGATCTTACAAGAGAGATGGGGACAGACTTTTTAATAGGACCAATTAGGACAAGAGGGAATGGTTTAAGCTGGAAGAGAGTAGGTTTAAATTAGATATTAGGAAGAAATTCTTTTCTGTGAGGCACTGAAACATGTTGCCCAGTGAAGTAGTGGATGCTCCATTGCTGGAAGTACTCAAAATCAGGTTGGATGGGTCCTTGAGCAGACTGCTCAAGGCAACCTTAAAGATGTCCCTACCCATGGCAGAGAAAGTTCAGATAGATCACATTTAAACAACCCTTACAAGCCAAATCATTTGGTGGTTCTGGGTCTACAGGTNAAACATGTGGACCCATTGGAGTCAATCTGGAGGAAGGCCACAAAAATGGTGAGAGGGTTGAAGCATCTCTCCTATGAGGAAAGGCTGAGAGAGTTGTGGTTATTAAGTCTGGAGAAGAGCAGGTTCCCAGGATACCTCTTTGTGGCCTTTCGTCTTCAAAGGGGATCTTACAAGAGAGATGGGGACAGACTTTTTAATAGGACCAATTAGGACAAGAGGGAATGGTTTAAGCTGGAAGAGAGTAGGTTTAAATTAGATATTAGGAAGAAATTCTTTACTGTGAGGCACTGAAACATGTTGCCCAGTGAAGTAGTGGATGCTCCATTGCTGGAAGTACTCAAAATCAGGTTGGATGGGTCCTTGAGCAGACTGCTCAAGGCAACCTTAAAGATGTCCCTACCCATGGCAGAGAAAGTTCAGATAGATCACATTTAAACAACCCTTACAAGCCAAATCATTTGGTGGTTCTGTGTCTACAGATAGTGCCTATGTTATTTTATATTTTGGGAAGAGGGAATTTCAGACCATTGAATAGGTTTTGACTGTATTTTTAAAAGTCCAAGCAAAAAAAGAATGTTTAGCTGACCACATTTGATTTAGAGATTTGATGTTATTGCAAACAAGAGCTGTGGAAGGTTTGAAAAAGAAGACTTAGAGTAGCAATGTTTATAGCCTCATTTATGTATAAACCATTTTTGTTAAAAAATACCAGCCTCTGTATGATACAGTTTCTTCCTTATAAGCAGATTCTGGTACAGTTTGCTTGCTGTTGTATGTCTGACACCTCTTCCTGAGGCAAGATGAGGCTGTGAAGGAAAGGAAACACTGACTGATCCTGAATTAAAAATACCAAGTCTTCAAGGCTGATTTTCCTGGCATTTCTTTGAGTATTTCTTTTTCATTTTATATGGGAAGACAGCTGTCCTTCAGTGTCCTTTGGTTTCTAGTAGCTAAACATCAAATGTTCTCATTGCGTGACTTTGGCTATTGTTCCCTAGTCCTGGAGGCACTTTGTAGATCTCAGCTGCAAAAGGGTAAGGGCACAGATAGATGAAGAACTGTCTGAGGAAAAGCAATGAAGTGTAGAGGATATTTTGCTTACTGAATGTAAGTTCCTCAGAGGGGTTGCCATCCTTATTTAACAGAGTAATACAGGAGAAGTTGTCTTGTTTCTTGTATGTTATTAGCAGGGTCACTAGTGTATGATAGCAACACCTGAGTCTGGATTTCATGTCTGCTTCTTTAGGGAGCAGAGAAAACCTTTGTTTTGTTTACCACCTGAGGGTGACTAAGAGGTTTGCTGTATTCACTGTAAGAATCTGTGGAATGACAGGAAGAGCAGTCCCACCTAGCAGGAAGAGTATCAAGAAACCTGTGTGCTTGATGGAAGCGATATTTTGAAAGAGAAGAGGTATGTGTTTTAGTTAAATTAGTGTGTGTTCTGTCACCAAGGGATTGCCTGTCAGGTTTAATTTGAAATGAAACTAATTGTTAGTCTGACAGCTTGATGTGCTGGGAAATGCGATAAATACATTGGTACCAAAAATAATTTTCAGGTCTATTATCTAACTGTTGTTTGACTTAATGAGAAAGGAAGAACTGAAACATGCATGTTTCTAGGAACAGCTGCCTGTAAGTTTTGCTTATGTAGAAATAATGCAAGATTTTGGGCTCTTTTCATCAAATGTTTTTAAAAACTGTTGTGCTCTTGTTTCATAATCTTTACTAATTAACATAGGCATAAAAATATTGCTAGCTCTGGCAACGTTAGTATGTTTATCCTGTTTTTCTTCCCTACTCAAGCATATCCGGGATAGAGAGCAATCCAAATTCCCTAAACTACCGAGATGTAGAACTAAAGAATTAATTTGCATTTTTGGTCATAAGAGATTTCATTAGAATCACTTGAACTTTAAAGAACTAATTGCAAGCTTATTTTACAGCTGGTATTAAAAGGACAGCAAGGTCACTTTCTCTGATCAAAGTGAAGACTGAAAATAACTGCCTGGCAAATCACATAGATAAACTTGGAACCAATTGTATGAATCATCAAAGTTTTATTGTTATGACTTCAGACTGGTGTAATTAGGCATTACCTTTTGGGCAGACACAGAATGTAGTCTCTCTCAAAAATTAAAAGCAGCTTGCTGTACACTGCTGTGAGACTGGCTTTGAAATAGAAAAGGCAGCGGTTTGTCAGGAAGGTAGGACTTTAGGCATGAATCTGGGCTAAGTACTGTCTTTGTAGGCAGCTGTCTTTACTGCTGCCACCAGTTTCTTCTCTTTGCTTTGTTCCAGCAGTTGTTTTGATTTTCTGAAGAAGTCACTTAACATTTATTGGCTCTTGCCTTTTGACAGCAGCCAAAACTGAGCAACAGTACCGGAAAGATTTTTAGCAAAGCTTTCAAGTTGAGTTGACTCTTAAATATGTGTAAGCATTTGTTTCTTTCTTAAGGAATTGTTTTTCTCTCTTTTTGCAATCTGCTGTCATCTCTGGAGGGGTACTGGTTAGTGGCAGCAGGGAAATGTTCTGTTTTCTGAAGTTTCTTTTTGATCCTGCAACAAGATGTAAATCAGCAAAGGATCCTTGCTGTAGAGATATCCAGGGACTAATGTCTCCAAGCAGTAATTTATCAGAGCTGAATAATAAGGGAAAGGAATTAAAGATCCTGAGGGGATTAATATCTTTCTAGGACAAAGAAGGGAGAGTCAAGGAATAGGAGACTCTTGGAAGAAAAGATTACAATTCTCTGAAAAGATAATGGGAAGGTGATTGTCTTGAGTGTGAGAGAGACACCTGAACTGTACTAGATAGGGCAGAAAACTGAGTAAGAGGCCTACAAAAATTAATAAAGAGCTGGATAGAAAGAGGGAGAAGAAGGAAGAGATCAAAATCAAGATTTACTAGAATGGCAGAAGGGAATAAACTTGAGAAACAGAAGGGAGTGCAGAAAAATGTATTTGCTTTTAATACTTGTGGTCCTTCTCCTTTGTGGCCAGGAACTAGACACGACATATCAGCAGTGTCCTCACCTCATGCAGTGCTGGCCAGCGCAGAGGACTCATTACTATTGTCACTTACCCTTCTGGCTTAAGTAGCTAGCCTTCATCAGTGTGATGATTAGTATGATGAAATTTGTTTTCCAACTTCCCTTGTTAAAGGCAAACTTGGAGATTTAGTCCTATGCAGGCTTACCATCTATGAGCCGTGTGCAGCCCTGCATCCCTTGTGAAAGCGATCTTCAGAAGAAAAAAAAAACTTCCTCCCTTTTCCTTACCCTGGTGCGAGAAAGATTTCAGCCTAAATAATATTACTAGAGTAGGCTGGGCTAAGCTTAAAAAAAAAGAAATCAACTTAACCTTCACTGACCTTTGTTTTGGTGTCTTCTTTTAAAAGCGTGGGGGCTGCAGAAAACCTGTCAGTTCTTTCAGACTTGAGAATTCAGTAACAACTGTTTCAGATTTAACTTCTGTTAATTATTAGACCATCACACAGAAATGATACCAATCAGAAGCTCCATATGTGCAAAAGTTGTCTTAAAATAATAGTATGACTTCGTACAAGCAAACAAATCCCCTCAAACCTAAGGATTGGGGTGAAATCTGTTCCATCTTTATATTCACTGACAGACTTTAGTTGCATGATCAACTCTCCAGGTTTTCTTCAGAACTTGCTTTATTCAACAGAATTTATGCCATTAAGAAGGTGCTTGCCCAACTTTTTATAATACCCATTGAATTTACTGTGGCTCTAGTTGCTATTTATTACTCTTTAAAAATCTTTTTTCACAGCAGTCTCTGAATAATTTCCTTATGGGCTTTTTGATGGTGCTTATAAGTGGTGCTTTCAGAATCAGTTTATTTTTAAAACATTCTTCATGTATGAAGAAGCCAAGTTTGAAGTTAAAGTGCAGAGAGTATAATTAATGCGCTGGCCAGCTTGACCCTAAGGTGCAGTCATATTAGAATACTTAGTTTGCAAGTAGCATTTGGTATTTTCCAGCTATAACTATTGCCTTTATTTGCATTGGCCTTTCCTCCATTGAATTGAACGTCTCAAGTTGGAGACTAAAAAAAAAAAGGGAGGAAGTTTAATCTGTGAAAAGTTTGATTATGTGATTTACTAAGTGTAGCTTTGGGATATTTTCTGGGAAATTACTAGACTCCTTTGGTTCTACGTGTCTTCTGTCTTGAGCATTCCCTAGCTTTTTTGCTAAACCTTTCCAGCTGTTACAGCAAGGGCACTTCTTGTGTAATCCTCATTGATCACCAGAGATCTGTTCTGTTTTCTGAAGAAGAACAGGTTTTATGTGAGGGTAACATAAGAGAAATGAATTGAGCATTCTGTGCAATTTATGAGTTCTGTTTATTAGTAGACAAACTGAGTAGAATCATCTAAATTGCAGTAAGTAACATCCGGTTCATACACACCTTCATGCCACTTTTCTTTCAGTTTCTCAGCCTCTTTCATTTTAAACAATTTACAGACTTTTTTACAATTTACATTTACAAACTTTTGCAGCTGGTCACTATTAGAAACCAATTGCTGGGTGCAGATTACCTGGTTTAAAGTTCTAAGCTTCTTACAAACTGTAGCATCTAAGGACACAGTCTAGGCTCTGGATCATGAGATAACTCAGGCTGGAGATGGCCTTGAGAGATCTCTAGTATAGGCTCAAAGCAGGGATAACCAGAGCTCAGACCAGAAGGAATACTTGTGGCTTTATTCAGCCACATCTTGTAAATCTCCAGAGATGTAGGCAGTGCAATCCCTACAAGCAACCTGTTCTTCTGCTCCACTGTCCTCATAGCAAGTTTTTCTGCACAGAACCTCAGTTTTTTCAGCTTATCCCTGCTGTCTCATCCTGCAGCCATGCACCGCTGTTTAAAGCCTGGCTCTGTCTTCTTGGTAACATCTTTGCAGACACTGGCAAGCTGCTGTAAGGTTTTCCCAAAGCCTTTGTTTCTGCGGGTTGAACAAACCCAGTACCCTGAGCCTTTCCTCAGAGGATAAGTGATCGAACGCCCTGAGCACCCTGATGGCACTCCCTGAGCTCACACTACTTTACTGATGTTTTAGGGGCCCAGAACTGAACACATTGTTCCAAGTGTGGTCTAGTGGGCACTCAGCAGAACATCAGTTAATCTCCAGCGCAAAATAAAGCCAGCTTTGTAGGCTACTAGAAAATGCTGCTGGCTCATGTTCAGCTTGCTGTTCACCAGGAATACAGGAGAGAAATCAGTTACATTAGTTGTAAAATTTAGTCTGATCTCTTCATCAGCCTCATCATCTATAGCCTATATTTCAAAACTTATCACTCTATGTCAGGTTTCTCTCCAGTTTAGCTCTAGGTGTCTTTACCTCTTTTTTCACAAATTCCAGTCTTTTGTCTTTTTTGTCTGCATCTGTTCCTACCTGGCCTGTGAAGCTCCTATTTTCTGCCCTTGGATCTCCTGGGATTTTCCTTTGTAACAGTGTATAGGACAACAAATAGAAGCAGTGGTGATGAAGAATAGCTGGTGTTTTATGTGTTGTTTCTGGGGATATTGCTGTCTCCCAAAATTGCAGGACAGTCTCATTTGGCTCATGAAGCTTTGAGAAATCTTGTGCAGGTTAAGCTGTATTTACTTTGCCTTAGCCATGCAGAGCAGATACCTGCAAGCAGAAATGCCTTATCTGCAAGCACAGATGGTGTATCTCGTTAGACCTCCTAACAGAGCTGAAAATTTAGATGACCTCTTGGTCTTGTGAACCTGTATATATTTGAAATACTCAGACTTCTGTTTTGTGCCTGAAGATTCCTGCACATCTTGCTTTACTTGTGTCCCGTCATTGGAACAATGTGTTCCCGTTATTAGGACTGTCACCTCAACACCTCATTTTTTTGTCACATGCTCAAATGCCACAGAGAATGTTCTTGACAAACAAATGGCAGTTGAGATGTGGCATTGCCACATCTTCCTAAAGCTGTTTTCACTCTCAGTATGGCAGAGCAGCTGATTTTCCCTTGAAGATAGTTATTCAAAGACTTAAGCTACATCCCTGTTTTCCAGAGGATCTGCACTTTATGGAGTAGATACTTCTACCTGCAGAGGGTAAACAACCTTGTTGCTATGGAGGAAGTCAAGTCCTGGTTGGAACTGTTTCAGTTCAGCTATCAATCACACAGGAATATTTCAAGAAGTATCAGGATTAATTTTTATAAGCTAAGAGATATTATGTTCTGACTTATATATAGGTGTTTAAGTAATGTCATGTGAGTCCCACCTCTTGACTTCTGCTGTACATCTCTTCAAGATCTTTATTTGCATTTTTATTCCCTTAGCTGAATTGCATGAACCAGTTGATCCCAGAAAACAACCCTTACCTAATCAGTTTGCTGGTCCTAAGGTATCCTGGGAGATACAGAGGTAATTTTGCTGGATTTTTTTTAATTCAAAGGATGATAATACAGAACATGTGAGATTATCGTCAGTCTGCTGCAACCAAACAGCTCAGCATCTTGGAGAGCACTTCTTGCCATGGATAAGGGGTTCATTCTTACTGAGACAGACATTATCTTGGATGAAGCTCTTATAGTTGTAATTGTCTGTAATGACTGAAGTAATGCTGTCAAATTACAGCACAGGGATAACTATCTGGATATGCATTGGATGTTTTTTTTAAAATTAGATTAATAGACCTGGGCACATAGACTGGTAGAAAGCCTAAGGTCTAGATATATATAATTGTAAAAATGTAAAAAAAATTGTTACAAGCTTTGTGTTTTCAATAGGGAAAGATTGGCCCTGTGTCTTACAGTAAGAGAAACTTATTACTTGAAGTTCTGATATCAGCCTTAGGTATGAAATGTGCATTTCTTCCTGGCTGTGGAATTAATGTTAGCCAAAGGAAACTTTGATATAAAGGGTTAAAGGGTATTAGGTATTCCTTTTAAAGGGGATGTTGCAGGTTCCTGTGTCCAAGCTTGGACAGGATGAAGCATCTCAGGCCCAGTAAAATAAAAGGCAATTCCTAGGATCTAATTTCATTTGTTTGCCTTTGTTTATGTATTAGAGTTGCAGAATTATTTTTGGGGTGTCACTTCTAACAGTGGTTCCCTATTCTCTGCTCTCAGAACTGGATTTTTAAAGTCATTTTACTTAAATTTTACTATGGTAACTCTGACAGACACTTCGCTTCCTCTATCATGATTCTGGTCTCCCACAAAAGGGGATTAAACAGCAACCAGCCAACCTTTGGACAGCTTTATTTTAGGGTAAAAAGGCTAATGGGAGAAAAAAAGCAGTTTACAAGTTAACTTTTGTGGGATTTGACTAAGTTGCTGCCAAGTCACAAGTTCATCAGTCTCCTGTTAAGTTTTTAATGTCTCTTAATCCACACATTTTCTGTGAAGATGAGCAGTGTTGAGTGCAGAGGCCCATTGTTTTCCAGTTTGTCTACATTCTATAAATTTTATGTGAATCTTCCATTTTTAGGAGCTCAAGATTTGTCTAGACTTTGTATCAGTGGTACAGTAGATTTTTAGTGTTACATGTGCTACTTAATTCAAATAGAAATACATATAATAATTCCTGAAGTTTCCATACCCCAGAAGTCTCTCAGCTGTTAGATGATTATATTAGAATGGTTGAATTGTTTTATGCAGAAGCTGACATCATAAATGCAGGAAAGGAGGAAATCAAATTCTGCTGTGCAATAGCACTACATAAAACCTATTTTGTTAGATAATAACTTTTAAAACCGTATCTATATCAAAATACAATACTGCTGAAATTCCTAATCTGCTGTATTTCCTAGAGGAATGCACATGTACATGGTTAATTCTAAACCATAAAATGTAAATGTGGGTATCTTGATCACTTCATGAGTTCATAGTTCAGTAATTATCTTTGGTATTTATTTCAGAATAATCACTGCATAATCCGATGTCAATGTCTCAACTTAAAAAGTTTTGAATGCTTTATATGGAACTATATTTGACAGTTAAAAGATTCAGCTCAGTTAAAATCTTTTAAAGAATAAAATATCTTATTCATAGTTTTGACTTTTCAATCCCACCCTTACAATAGCTTTTTTGTTTTCTTGAAGCACCTAACAGAAAGTCTTGGAATAATAATAAGAAAATTCCCAGTGTTTATAAGCACTTGAGAAGAGGTAGTCAGGAAGAGCTAGGAAACTACAGGCTGGTCAGCCTTACCTCACTTCCTGATTGAGTAGATAGTTGTGGAAACTACTTTCAGCTACTAGAAGGATATGAAAGTGATGGAAAAGTCAACATGGATTCATCAAAGGGAAGTCATACTTGATAAACTTCATAAACTTCTGCAGTGAAAATACCAGCTTGCTAGACAAGGGGAGAGCCTTGGATGTTTTCTAACCTAGGCTTCAGAAAAGCTTTCAAAGTCTGCTGAAAGATCTCCATAGAGGGGAAATGATGAAGCATGGGCTGGATGAGCAGAGTGAGGTCAGTTGAAAACTGCTTGAATAGCCAGGCCCAGAGAACACTGATCAGTTGAAGGAAGTCTCGTTAGAGGCCAGTAATTAGCACTGTACCTCTGGGGTCAGTACTGCATCTGGTCCAGTTCTCTTCAACGTCTTCATTACTGGTCTGGGTGATGGGGCAGACTGTGCCCACAGCAAGTTTGCATATAACACAAAACTGGGAGGAAGGGCTGACATGCCAGAGGATTGGGTCCAGTTCTGGGCTCCTTGGTCCATGAGGAAGTTGGAGCTACTAAAGAAGGTCAACTCAGTGAAGGGCTACAAAAATGATGAAGAAATTGGAGCACCTTTGCTGTGAAGAGGGGTTGAAAGAGCCAGGGAAAGCTTTTCAATATGTATAAATACCTGTAAGTAGGGCACAAAGAAAAGGGAGACAGCAGTTTACAATGGTGGTCCTTGTGACAGGACCAGAGACAATGGGCACAAACTGAAATACAGGAGGTTCTCTCTGGACATCCATCAAAAAAAAAAACAAAAACAGGTGTTTCCTGTGAGAGTGACTGAGCACTGGTACAGATTTCCCAAAGAGATTTTTGAGTCTTGATCCTTGGAGATAATAGAAAGCTGCCTGGACATTGGTTTGGGCAGCCTGTTCTAAATTGCCCAGCTTGAGCAGGGGCTTGGACCAGATGATCTCCAGAGGTCACTGCCAACTTCAACCCTTCCGTGGTTGTGTTGTGGAGTGCTCTGTAATTACAGTTCTGTAATTTGTTTTATTAGTTTTTTTTAGTTTTTTTTTGTCTTTTAGACTGTCTAGACCAGACTCTCTTAGTTCTCAAATGTTTTTTGGTTTTTGAACTCTGTAAATAGTATGTCCAGAGAATAGGTTAGGAATGAGTGTTCCCAAGGCTCTCTTAGGTTGAAGAAATGATATAATCTAAGATTGATTTTCAATTTCTGTCTGAAGTGTAGTGGCAGACCTCTACTAAGAGGGATATTAGAGGAAGCACTTGTCCTTTGTGCTGCTGTCCAGGAGGAGCCACCCAAGGAGCACATACTGGAGAATGGATGATCTGGGAGAGCTATCTAGCCTTTTCAGAGTGTGGCCTTGTAGTCATCCCCACATCTTATAAATTGTGATGGGACAATGTGGAACCAGCCCTTGGTTGTCTGTATAGCTGTGTTGGTCCAAAATGACCAGAGTTCTGATCAGTAGGGTGCCAGTGTCAGATGAGTGCAAAAAAATTACGCATTCACAATGAAATGCTCCACGAAGGAAGAAGAAGCTGGTGATCTTCTGAGTGAAACAGCTGCCATGGGCATTTGAACCTCCAGAGAGAGCCTGCCCTGAGCACTGAGCCAGCACATGGCTGCAGTGATGGGACTGTTATCTGTGGCTTGGCATCTGTTTATGGGCACTGCTAACTGAGCCTAAGCTGCAGCCAGATGAACCACTAGGGAAGATGCTGAAGTGCAGGTGCAGGGACAAGGTCACGTTAGCAATGATGTTTGAGTTGGCCTCTGCTTGCATTGCCTGTTCTGTGCTTAAAGGGATTGTGATCTTCTGGGCTGTCAAGTCTCCATTTTGCACAATATTATACTTCCTTGTCATTACAACCAAATTGTTAATAGTAAAAAAGCACGTGTGAGAAGGTGAACAACCAGCTCTTTTGCACTATCCTGTTTATGTGTTAATTTGTGCTCAAATTATTTTCATATTTTCCTTGAGGATTATATCAGATGTTTCCCTTGTGTCATCCTTCTGTGATAGTGGTTCTTCAGGCTCAGTCACACATTCTACTGAAAATTCAAAAGTGGTTTCTCAAGTGTAAGTACCCTACTTGATAGTCTTCACTCAGTTTGCAGAGGTACCAGTGTTTCTGTTTAAATCAGTCACATTTGTGGAGGCCTAAGCCCTTTGAAAAACTCAGCAGGATATATTAATGAAAATAGACAGAGTTCAAGTTTACAAACTGCATTTGAACCTGTTGTGTTATGTGCACAATAGCTGAGATGCTGAATAGGTTTCCTTAGATTTTCCAAGGACATAAACATCACCAAGTTACACCTACCCATTGCTATGTTAATATTTTGATTTGATCTAAAACCTGACCTACCTGAAATAATTACGAGCCTTCCTGAAGTTCTAAATATGGATTTCCATTAAAAAACTGCTGCTGAAGTCACACCTGTCAGTCTGGTTTCAGTTTTTAATTAATTTGTTCCTCAAGATTACCATACCTAAAAGAAATGGTAGCAGCTGATGAAATTGCTTCATGTGCCAAAAGTGACAGTGAGATAACATTTGGTGAAATAAAAAATGAAATTTTCTGAGCAATGAGTGGTTTATGAGAAAGTTATGAGGGGCTGCTTGCCAGTCCGCAAGACCTAGAGAAAGACAGGAATTACTTCAGAGTAATTCCTGACTGGAAGGCTGGACTTTTGTGGATCCAGTAGTGGATTGGCTTAGCTCATGTTTTCTGGAGTGTTTCCATTTGGTGTTAACACCCTACTGTTACTTGAAGCTCTGCAAAGCGAATGCAGGCTGAAATCAGCATGACTTTGCCATTTCCAAGGGTGATCATAGCTCTCCCTTTGACATAATGCTAGGTAGATGTTTTCTGTCCCATAGTGTGGTTTGTCATGTCAGCACAGGCAGATACAGAGAGTGGGAAATTCTCCATTCATTTTTCTTCCACTATGGAGAGTTGTGGCCTTCCTCTTTCAAATGCTGAAGTCGTAACGTGTTGATTCATAAAAGATTGAGGATCTCCAGTGGTCTGTGCAGAAATCGGGCTTCAGGAAATAGCAGAGGAATACCAAAATTAACCCATAAATGTCTGATGGTTCATTACTACTGATAGCTTTTTGGTGCTTTTCATATGAGTTGCAAATCTGTCTTTTGATGGTCTTTCAGAAGAATGGCAGTGTTCCTTATCTCTGCATAGGCTACAAAATACTTGGATTGTTTCTCCATGTCACAACTATAAAACTGGTAGGGGAAGGGAATGGGGGGGGGTGGGAGATCGCATACTTAGCCCACCCACACAGAAAAGGGGGAGAAGAAAGAATATTTGTATACCAGTGTTGTGTCCCTTTGTATGCTTACCAAGGTCATGGCCAAGCCCTTTGTCTACATGAGATGGGAAGTCCATGGCAACATGTCACTGGTACCCTGGGGTACCTACATCAAAGCACTTCATAAGCAGATCAGTGGAATCCTTGCCTTGTCTTTTCATGGGCTTACTATTGTCTACAAAACAAGATAGATTGTGCTTGCCATGGAGCATATCCCTGGATATCTCTCCTGCCCTGTTATCTGGCCCTGTCATAGGAGCTTACACTTCCACTGTGTTTTAGGAAATTTTTCCTGATGCATATTCAGCAGTACTGCCAAAGGAAAGGATGTTCTTTTTTCCTTCCCTCCCTCTTTCTTTTCTCTCTTCTTGCATTTTTCTTTCCTGCTGTACCTCTGCCCAGTACTCACAAACCTCCTGAACCTAGGAGGAATGGATCCTTCTGTTCTTACTTCCATTCACGTATCAAGTAGCATGATTGCACCATGTTTTTTCTGAACTCTGGGTTGTGCTACTATCCCCTCTGTGTTGCATCAGGAAATGTTGCTGTTCTCTGTAGCAGAGCCTCACTACAAAACTTGTTATTCTCCCTTAAAGCTCCTGCACGGTTTACTTTCTACTTCTTTTGATTTGCTACAGTTATGAATGAGGACTGGTGTTGTAAAATTCATGGACGTTCCTTTACAGCTGGAAGTAGCTAGAAGAGATCCCTCTGATAGGCAAAACTGAAATTAAACTTCAGTTTGCAGCTGGCCATTATGTAGCAGCAATAGTATTGCTGTCATCTGGGTGCCTGGAGTATGCCTCTATGGGCTTCTTCTGTATGAAGATTTTAAATAAATATGACAGGAGCCCAATACCCTTCTGTCAATTTTAATGTCATAGCAGCAAGTACTCAGAGCAAGAATACACAAGAGAATCTGTCTCCTCTCTTGACAGTGCAGGTTAATAATAGGAATGCCATGTTGGTTAATGGAAATTTTTTCCATAAATATGGAGGATGAAAATTAGAAAATTATTTGGCCTTTTGATAAATTAAGGACATTCATTTTACACCTGCTCTTTTTGCTTTTTTTTGTGGTCACGGAATGAATGGGTAGGCATTTGACGTGAAAGGAGTGTGCAAACTTGTTTTTTGGTCAAAAACGTACATGTATCAGTTTATAAAATGTGATCTCAGAATATAATGTAAAAGGAGGATTATAGGTGAATACAAGTACAAGCAGTAAATATCTCAGACATTAATTTGATTCCTTGTGTTCTTATTTTGAGCTTTTTGAGGTCACAGCTATCAGTTTGTTACCAAAAACCTGTAGTAATGCATGCATTTGGGGTTTTTTCAGCCCCTATTCAGAGCATAGATTTTCACTGAACCACAGCTTTTTGTGTCTGAGCAGCCTCAAATGCAGTCTGGCTTCATGGGTTACTTGCACCTGCCGTGAGTAGGGGCTCTGGGAGTCGCTTGGAGACTGAGAAGTGACAACAGATAGACACCAAAAATATATTATTGCTACTTCTAGCATTGTTGCATTCCACTGAACTTTGCTATTCTATGTTTTGCAGCTCTCTTCTCAATAAAATATTCAAGTAACACCTCTACTTTTCAGTTAAATGAAAACTTGGATTTTTTGAGGGGCTCGGTTTTTTAAGATTATCTGTATTGTAAGATATCAAACCAGAATGTAGAGCCTTAATGGAATCTGGAGACCTTTCTCAGATACATGCATATCTGTCAGTATGATTTCTGCTCTCTATCTCACACTCTTTCATGACATGTTTTTCTGATGAAAGCGGGATAACCATCTGAATCCTTTCCTGTGTTCTTTGACATAGCAATCCCAGGGCAGTATATCTTCTATCTTCTCCCTGAGTCTTTGATTAAAAAAAAAGGAAAAATGATAAGATCCAAATTGGTGCTGTTGTTCCTCTAAAGTATTTTTAAGACTTCTCGTTGCAAAGGTTTTCAGCTGTGTCTAAGATCATGTGAATTCAGAAGAGTTCAGCTGAATCAGGCAGTGCATCATCTTCCACTCCAGCATGCAGCAAAATTTGGTTGCTACAAGTTCCAAATTCCTGATTATTTACATGTAAAGTGATTATGCTGCAAGTTACAGAGATGCTTTATCAGGAAAACACTGATTTTGGAAATATATTAGCCAAAGTCATCGCATCATAGAAAATAAGCAGTTTGGTGATGAACTTTCTGCTGTTGCACAGTTAATGTCTTGCAGTTAAAGACAACCACAAAAACTACTGGTTTGGGATCAAGTCCATGGGGGCTAAAAGGCTGTTAAAGAAGGGCATGGTCATTACCTCCCCTGTACCCTCTGCCAAAAAAGTACCATTGAAAAATTTCCTCTGGTTCTTGCTCCTGCAGATCTTGAGCTCCCTCTAACCACTTGCTTTTGTAATGAAAACTCAACAGGGATATGTTTTATACTGAACTCCTAAAATAGTCAGCATTCCACACTTGTTTACCTCTGTGTCCCAGCATATTGAGGAGTCTTAAAGGCAGGAGGGAAAATAAGAAAATGTAATGGAACCAAATAATAGACAATACATTTTTGTAGTAGAAATAGCTCCTATTTACAAAATGATTCTTCCAAATATGAAAATTTGAAAAGAATAAGCTGTGAGTCATACCACATTATGAAAAGTTACGCTTGTTATGTTGTTACCATGAAAAGTAGTGTTTACAAATTGATTGTGTGTATGATAGATAGTGTAGTTATTGTAACAATTGCTATTTTCACTTTTTAATTGTTTGAAAATCTGATTGTGGTGGTGTATGTTTTCATTAATCTTCACATTGATGTACTGGGACCCCACTGAACTACATAAAAGTAAAAATTACCTGAATCATGAGAAATCTCTGCATTTGCATGTTAATAGGCTTTTACAAAGCATGTCCCACTTCATTAGTAAATAAAAAGTCATTAATTAAAATGCTTCTTTGTCCAAATATACACAGGATGACAGAAACAGGTTTTTGAAGTATGCAGAGGAATGGTATTCTTATTTTTGCTAATCCAACCTAAGGTGATACTTAGATAGGTACATTTTACAAAGGTGAGTAGGGTAATGATTTCTTAAGTCAGTTCCCATTATTATATTGTCACTTGTTATAACATCCAGACAGTGGCCAAAGGTACTGCCACCAGGCAGTAGTTTTGGAAAAATTGTGTTCTTGCTGAGGACACCCTTCAGCTAGGACAGAAACATAGTTTTAAACAGTAGTCTAGCCAGAACTGTCCCACCAGGTAGTGAATAAAGTAAAATGAGTAACTTTTTAGTGCACCTTTGTTCTTTTTTGTTGTGCTGTGCAGGGAAATGACCAGTATAAAATACTAGTACAAACTTGCAGCATAAAGTACTATGCTGCTTAATAAATGTAAGCTAACCTGAGACTGTGCATGTATGTTTTATTTTCATTCCTCAGAGAGGCTGATCTATTTGTTCTGTAGAAGCAAAGTGAAGAAGCAAAGCTACATGTGCATCACAAACAGAGAAAATGTAGTTTAACCCTGCTCTGTATGGTGGAAGGTAATACTGCCAGGTGGTCAGCTGCCATCCTGCAGGTGCTGTAGTGCTTCTTAAAGGAAATGAACTGCTTTTGCTGTTATTAAAACAATTAAAAGCCATTCAAACAAATAGAACACCAGGAAGTGGCAGATCTAAGAGACTGAACTAGAAAAGTAGCAGTCATTCTTGTTTGATTAACGGAAAAATCACTAGTGGTATTGACATTTAGGAGTTTGTAGTTGCTTTAAGATTTCTACATTCCATTGAAAGGAATGAGTACTACTTTAGTACTATATTCAGATTTAACAGCACATTGATCTGTTACCCATTTGAATTGTCATGGCTTCTATTATCACTTTACAAAGCTAGACATTTATTTCACACAAAGTGAAAGCTTAGTGTCTAAGAACTCCTCTTGACATCCTTCAGATTACAATGCTTTGAATCCTATTGCTATTGATTTCCTCAAGGTTATTTTCTGTGTATTTTCATGGCACCAAGTCCCAGTCCCATTGACAGTGGAAGTTTTGCAAATGATTGTAGTAATATCTGATATTGACCTTCCAGATTAAACCCTTAAGATTAATATGGAAGGAAGAAACAGCCTGTTCTGATAGTGTTCTGGTGATTGGGTGTTTCTAGATGGAAAATGCTGTTGCCTTTCCAACCTCCACCTCTCAGCACAGGCATAGTAATGGCAGTAGAGGAATAGAGTGGTTGCTTCCTCTCAGGTCAATGGAGGTCAGCTGCTCTGTGGAGAAATTGTACTTCACCAAGTTCATTTAAACAAAGATGCACCCGTGTTTGAATCCCTTTGAGAGAACTTTCCTCCTTGTCTTGTGTCACAGTAAAAACCTATCTGGGCTAAGTGTATTAGGGACTAGTGGGTTTCTTGCTATTAAAAGTAAGCTGTTAAACTAAAAAGATTTCTTAATTCTGTCTTCTGTTGCTCCTATGTGAGCTCTGAATATTAAATTGCATACTTAAAGAATGTTTTCTATGTCTGCTTGACATTTATGGTTCCACTTGCTGCTGGAGAATAGGGAAAATTGTGTCAATAACTTTGGCAGGGTTTGAACTAAAGCAAGTTTTTGGCTAAGGTCAGTTTACACAATCTTCAGCTGGCATCTGATACTACCAGAGTATCTTCATGACTTTCCAACAACATCCTTTATCGTGTTCAAAGCTTCCCCAGGAGTGGCCTATTGAAATGGTCAAGAACTTCCTCATGGTCCCTTGTGCTATGGGCAGATACATTTGCTTTGGAGAACTTCACATAACAGTAGGTACAACTGTAGAATGGAGACCATTCAGAAGGCACAGTATAAAACTGGGTTGAGAAGGCTCCTCACAAGAGTTGCATGGCTTTGGAAGGTGATGTAGTATTTATGCATGTGCAGACACCTGCACATTTGACTTCATGTCTGCAGTGGTTCTGGGGATAATAACAAATGATACTGCAATTGCTCAAAACAGTAGGAGAGTGAAAGGTGCACATCTACTGAGTGATTAATACTGTGAAACATTGGAAAGCAAGTTTCAGGTTATGAACTCTTAACAGGAAAGGTTGGGAAGTTTTGGGCCACTGCTGTGTGGCTCTGAGACAAACACAGCTTCACCTGGGCAGAAGTGATAGGATTTTCACCTTCTCAGCTTCTACCTTCTTGTGTTTTTCTCACTGCATTGACATCCTGTATTCCTAGTACAGCATCAAGCTGTTCTTCCAATTGCACTCCATCTTACGTCTGCTGAGAGATAGAGGAGTACAACAGTGCCACAGCTGGCTCCTGTGTCTGTGTAGCCAAGACACTGCAGTGCAGACCCATGGCCATGATATTCTCAGCATGGAAATGCAGTGCTGTCATGGGAACATGCATGGGGATGCACTTCAGCACCTGACAAACACATGGAAGATTTGGTCTCCTTTCCCTTTTGAACCACGGTCTTTGGTAATTTTGCAAATGCTTAAAGTCTGCCCTATTTAATTCCTTATTTTAGAGTTTCCTTTGAGTTGCATCACCATTTAAGCACAACTTACTTTATGTCAGTTTTCACACCTCTCTTTTTTACACAGTTAAGCAGCTACAGATTAGGAAGCGGGCTAATGCTGCAGTCGCTGTATGTGAAAAGTTGGTCATTGGTGTTCACTAAGAGCAAGTGGAGATACTGCAATAACAGGGTGGAACCTTTATAAATCAACTAGCAGTTGGAGAATTGCAGACTATTTCTAAATCCTCTGAGTCTATGGAAAAGGTGAAATACTTAAATCTTCATTTTATGATCAGAAGGCAGCATGAAAGAAAAATTTATTCTCTGATAGCAATATCATGTACAACAATATAGATAACAGATAGTGGATCTCTTTCTTAAATAATTTCCTTTTATGGATTATACATGAACTAAAATTGAAGATAAATGAGAGGCTCGTGAGATTAATCAGGCCATACGCTGCAATGCCTTAAGAGTGAATGTAAGAATAATGAATGTCAGTCAGTTCCTGTTAAATATAATGGCCAGTCATTTACCACCTCATTAAAAGATCAGGACACCCAATTTGCTTGTATGTGAATAGCAAAACAAATAGTAATTAAAATTTTCTGATACCGCATTGCGTTCTCATGGGGTGTATCGGGGCACAGCCTAAGACACATGGACAGGAAAATTGTATGCCAAAGTAGCATCTGTAGGTATGTGTAGGAATTTTGTGTGAATTTGTGTATGTACTGTGTTTCGTCAAGATTTGTCATCAAGGGGAAGTACTGCTTTTTACTTGTTTTAGTATTTGCTGCAGCACCTGGATGTTTTTGAGGTTGTTCCCTACTTCATCTACAGGAGACTCTGAGGTTCAACAGTGCCATCCTGTGGATGATCTTAAAGATCTGAAAGCTCTGGCAGATAAATTACCTCAACACAATAAATTATCATAGAATATCAAATACTGTATGTCCCCATGCAATCAGCTAAAACATTTCCCTCTGGTAGTCAGTCAGACTAATTATTAGTTTTCTGTCCAGAAAATTAATAACGTAAACGTATTATAACCAATGCAAAATTATTTTAAGCAAGCTGATGAGCAGGGTGCTTGTTAGTTATATTCTGTTGCTGAGAAGTATGATTTTAATCGTCTCAGCGTGGTTTTAATCATCTTGGAATTTAATTTTTTCAGACAATGCCAAAATCAAGGGCAACTCTGTAAATTCATATAAGCAATCCTGTAATGACTTATCTGGATATCTTTAGAGAAGCATTAGATAGAAACTAAGACTAGTTAATGTTCCATAAACAGAAAATACTAATTCCCAAACAACCTTGAAGATTAAGCTGGATGATTTGAACAACTGGGCACAATACTTTGAATTGCAGAAGTAGAAGGGTAGGATTAAAGTTGGAAGTTTTGTTGACTGAAAAGGAAATTCTGCTCAGAATATTTGGGGAACCTTCTGTTCATGGAGTGAATATCATGCAAGGAAAAAGTAAAAACCCACAAAACTTGCTCTCATTAGGGAGCAGTTGGGAGATCAGTGAGTAACTGCAGATCATAGTATTTCATACAGGGTTTTCATTTTGCTTGCCTAAGCTAATTGTGAGGAAAGTGAATTGTGTTTATTTGGAAATGAGCAGGGCAATAAAGGGCAAGCTGATCAGTGGAAGATGCTGCTCACTTTTCAGGTCTCTTCTGTTTTGGGTGCTTGAGGGGCAAGGGGGTGCTGTCTGTGTGCTGCATTTGCCTGAAGGGTCAGGGAGCTGGGTGCAGCTCCAGGTTCTGTGTTGTAATCTCTTTGGTTTGCAGAAATTTCTCCTTTGCTTTCTCTAGGCCTGTCACAGAAATTGCTTCTTTGCTTTCCACAGCTATAGGCCAATCATGAGTTGCAGTACATGCCACTGGATGATTTGATTAAAACAAGTAAACACCAAGTCACAAACTTCAGCGTTATTCTTGGATAGTTAAAAATGATGCTGTAATTTGTGGTTCCAAAGTCTTCAAAAAACATGTATTTATAGATTCCATATATCTGTTTGCCAGGCTTACTTAAAAGAGCAAAAGGTGATCACCAGTGATAAGACATACCATCAATTCCCACAAATATGGAAAGATAAATATGACTCATTCCCATTCTTTAATCATGAATATGAATATTTCCAACTAGAAGATTAGTTTAACACAGTTTTAATAATTTAACTTTTGTCTAACATATTTTGACAAAAAAAAATCATCCAGTCTAACAAAAGCCTTGCATCTATATAGTTCTGTCCTTTTAAAGTAGGCTAACCTGTTTTGACAGTTGGCACATGTTGGCACAGTAAACACATTAAGAGTAATGCCTTTTTTTCAGGAGGTTCTACATTTAATTCTATTTTAAAGGTATCTGCTTTTAATAATTTTAAATGTAGTGTTCTGCAAGTGTCACTTTCTACTTATACTGTAAAGAAGGTAAATGAGAGTAATATTACCTACTCCTTTGTACACTGTATGCTAAGAGTTCTTATCTGTCTCCTTATGTGGGTTCTTGGTGCTCTATCGGCTATTTTTTCCATTTATATTTTTTGCTCTTGTTTTTCACTTATGGTGTTTCTGGCCTGAATACCATATTTTAATTGAGGTATACTGTGAGCTACTATTTTTACTATTGCTTTTTCTCATTCTTTCTTTGTCTTGGTATGTTATTTTGATTTTTCTGACCGCCAGTGTACATGGGGCACTCACCTTCTGCACTGTCTAGCTGCAGTGAGACTCATTTCCCATTTTAGGAGCTTTTTTGTTTATGTGGACAGGAACAATGCTTGTGCGTGGAGGTGTTTCCTGGTTTTGTCAACTCTGAATGGAGTCCTTTGGTTTGGACTGCACTGTGAGCAGTGCTCACAGTCCTTCCTCCAGACTGGAGCCGCTGTTCAAACTGCTGCTGGAAGCCAGCATTAGATCTAACCCATCCCATCAGGTAAGGGATGCAGTAGGCAGTTTGGGTGCTCCAAACACCAGAGCGGCTGCAGGTGTTCACTGCCCCCACGGCAACGTGCTCTGCTTTGTTGTGCATTTGGGAGCAGTCTGAAACAGCTGTGAATTTGTGTAATCTCTGTGTGTACACAAGCACAGCCTCTGCACGTATGTGCGCACGTTCACTGCGTTTGTAGACTGAGATACAGTAAACTGTACATTTCCCTGTGAAATTAGAAAACTGGTTTAGTCAGGTTCTCTGTTTTAATGGAGTTGGATAAATACTCAGCTGCCCTATGTGTGTTCTGTGGCCTCTAGGAGATTTCACAGTAACTGTGTCACTGTGTTTGTCTTTACAGTATGTCTGTCATACTTCAGTCCAACCAATCCCTCTAAGGTGAAGGTATAAGATTTTAGTATTATTAATGCCTTGTTTCATCTAGTTAATGATATTTTCAAGTTATTTAATCTTCTTTGTGATTTACCTTCCATGTCAGGTAAAGATCTTATTTAAGCTAATTATTATGGAATAATATAAATCTTTGTTCTATTTGAACAGTCAGGATAAATGAATTCAGTAGAGAATCTGATATTAAACAGGTGCAGCATTACACATGTAAAATCAGGGTAGGTTCTCTGAACACTTAGATCTTAACAGATGTGTTCTTTTTCTCCATATGTTATAACAAAATAAGGATTTACCTTGAAAGTATTGCTACAAACACTAACCAGTCTTGGCAAACACAAAACTGTGTTCCTTACACAGTATCAGCTGTGACTATTAATTAACTTTAAATAAATGTGTGCATTAAATAGCTGTAAAGCACGTATACGTATAAACGAAATCAGTTTTTGTCAGAAAACATTTTTTTTGCTTTTTGTTTACTGATGCCTAGACAAAGGAATGCTGCTCTTCAAAACAACATCTGTCAAACCGATTTTCATCAGATTAAGTATATCCTCAGAACAACCATCACAGCTTACAAAATACTGGAAATGTAGGTTATGCTTTGCATAAAACACCAATAGAATTTAAAGCACTTAAAAGTATTTCATAAGTGTAGCAATGATAGCCTGTTCCTGTTCTCCATTTTTGTTTCTATTTTCAGGAAGTTCTTGGGAAAGATAATGAGTGATGTTGCAACACTGCAATCCCAGTAGATGTCTCAGGGTGCAGATTTATGGTCCTGGCAGCTAATCAGAGTCCACAAAAGCCCATGGTCTGGCAGTCTGGCAGTAGAGATTGAATTTATTATGACAAAGTTCATCTGTGGAAAGATTTAACACATTAGGAACGAGATTAAAGCATGAATCAGTGACTGATTATCCAGCCCTTTCTCTAATCTGTTGAATTCTTCATTAGTGTAGATGTGTGGTTATATATGCTCTGGCCTGGTTCTGGTTCTATAGCTCATCAAAGATAATGAATAATACTAATTTTTTAAAGATTTTTTTCTGAAAATATGTAATCTGGTAAAAGTGTAAGGAAAGCCAGTGGCTTGACATAGGACATAAATACCGACACACTTAATCATTCTAATTTCTGACCAGCTTTTGGTCTTTTTCCTTGCTACAGGATAATTAATACATGGAAAATGAGCTTCTTGTTAGGCTGGTGTGTCTTCCATAGGAGCAAAGCGTTTTTCCTGTGTAACGAGTTAAATAGAGAGGAGAAACCTCACTAATGTGTGCACCTGCAGCTGGTCATGAAAACTGGGGGTAGCCAGAAACAAATGCCAGGGTTTCTGCAAGATCTTTGTGGATGGAGGGTAGAGGCATTTGAGCTGGAAGCTGGTTCACCATTCCCATTAGCTCTTCCATTTAAAAGCTGGAAATCTAGTATGAAGCAGGGAGAGTCCAATCAAAAATCCATGGAGATGACAACAAGGAGGAAAGTCAAGGAGAAAACTGTTCCAGCTGCATCTGGGAGTAGCTACCTTTTGCAACTCTGATTTCCTGTTATTCCCTATGTGTCAGCACTATCCTAGAATGTGCCACATGAACCCTAAGTGAGATGTTTTGGTGCCTACCACACACCTGTGGGACAGCCCTAATCAGTGTCCTGCTTCCAAGGCCGTGTAACTAAAGACACTCACAGAACCCATTACATGCAAACAAGGCTGAATATGTTATGTCATGATAGCATTCAAGATAAATGCTGTGTGCCTGAAGAATATAGTTTTTACTAAGAAAATGGTACTGCTGACTTTGGTTTTCTTTATAAAAATGTGCTAGCTGCTGCTGAAGTACTGCCTGAAACATGAACTTTAGACTGGATTTTAGGTTACCTGAAAATGACAGTGATCTTTACAGGATCTTTAGCCTAATTCCTGAGACAAAAGAATATACAATTAAATTAACATAAGTACGGAAATCTGCCAAAAATTCTAACTCTATCCAGCTCTTTCATGTCCTTGGGAGACTTAACACTTCCAAGTTTGGGTCCAAAGCCATGGAGCCTTGTACTTGTTTTTAAAGCAAAAATTATGAACCACACAGCAGGTAATACAGTGTGGTGGTTGGTGAACAGCTCATGGCACATTCAGAAAATACACGCTCTCTTGGGGAATTGTTGATTTGAATTTCATGCATCATCCAAGCATAATGAACATTGAAAGGTCATGTTAAGAATATTTTAAAAAATCCATCTGATTTGACTTTTTCACTATCCAGTATTGTTAATAATAGAATGTCAAGCAAAAACCAGTTTCTCTGAGTTGACTAAAGCCAGATTCCGTGTATAGTTGAAGAATAAATTGCCATACTTTTTTTTTCCATTTACTGTTCATTTCCGTTATAATGTAATGGTGTGTGTGAGTCCTACCTTGATCCACTGCAGTACATCTGTATTTTCTCAGTCAGAGTTTTTTCTTTGGGTTTGTTACTCAGCATCCAGTAAGTCTCATGCAGACTGTAACGTACTAATTGGCTCAGTACAATTAGAATGAATGGAAGTGTTCTGCTATTGATCTTTGCTTGTTATTAGTTTGTACTGACAGAAAATGGAATTGAAAAAGTCTAATACAGCTATCAAAATGTAATTTCTCATGGCAGGAAATATCATTGTTACTCTTCCATGGAAGTGTTTTAGGGCAGAACTTTCTTCCTTTGTCCTTTTTTTCTAACCTTGTCGTTCTGACTTTTTAAAAATTTCTAGGAGGGATGCTGAGCCTTCTTAAATAACCAGGCTGTTCAGAGACTGAGTAGCAATACCATGACTTAAACAGGGCTCAGGCAATATTTATGAGTTCATTATATCAAGTCTGATACTGTGCTGCTTGTTATCTTAACTTCACACAACATCATGTTAATAAATTTTTACAAGCTGTGTGGTTGTAAAGTGCATCATAGTAATCACTATCATTCCTCTAATAAGTCATTTGATTTGTGTGTGCTTTGTGTTGTTCCAACCTCGGGAGCTGTAACATCTCAGGGTAGAAGCCTTCTTGTGGTCCAGGTTAATGAGCCACCTGCTTTGAGTGCTCAGCTACAGATGTTCTCAGGGGGAGGAACACCTTCACCTCCCCACTCTGCTTCCCTCTGCAGTGCCTCAGGTTACCCGGTTTTCTTATAGGAGAATCACCTCCATTGTGGAGATAGTCTGGAGCTCCAGGTGTCAGCTCCTCTGCAGATGTGTTGTTTTACTTGCCACGGAGGCACTGGGGTTGCTGAGTGTCCGTAACTCAGACGCTGGCAATGCCAGCAGGGCGAGCACTTGGATGTGGCTGTGCTGTGGCCTCCAGGTAGAGGTGCTCAGTTCAGGAGGCCAGTGACCCAGGGAAACCAATGGCCCGTGCTGACCAAGCTCCAGAGAACTCCAGCTGTGGAGAGTCTGTTCCTGTTGGTGTGGATTCTTGCAAATGAGAAACCAGGAAATGCTTTGCTTTATGTTTTTTAATATTTGTTTGATTACAGATATGTTTCTTTTTCTTGTAGTAGAGTAGATTACCTGCTTGAAAAATATATACTTTAAAGTACAGTGTATTGCTCTTTCTGAGAACTCAGAATCCTCATTCATGTAAACTTGATGTAAACTTGAAATTTATTTTATTCTCTAACACAGCAGTGACTTTAGTCCAGCTACAGTTTTCATCGTGCAATACAAATACACTAAGCCTAAAGTACTGCTGGCAGTTTATGTACAAAATCTGAGGATTAAGAAACCAATGCAAATAAAGGCAGCTTTAAGAAGCAGTATTGTTGGACTAGCCTCTTACTGCTGTCACAATCAGTGGGAAGTAACAGCAGCCAAAACCTACAGGTCTGATTTTGGCTGCAGTAAATACTACTAAGGCAGTAGTTATTTGAAGAGGAAATTTGTCTTGTCTATTTGAAACATTATTCAGTTTCCAAAAATGCCACCTTTTTTTTGCATTGTGTGATTTCCTTTTCATTTTTACCTTCTAAATAACTGGTACAAATAATCTCTCTTATTTTTTTCAGCCCACCTAAGCCAGCGGTGTTCATCTCCGGTGTCATTGCTAGGGTAAGATTATCAGTAAATTTCTCCTGGTCATAGCAAAATTACTGTAAGCTTTTCAGAATTACTGCCAATAAGAGCAAAATTAATCTTTTTCATAACCCTTTCTCTTTTGTGAGAAGAGGCTTTGTGTTTTCTATATTCGTGTAAGGCCCTTTGAGCATTCTTTCTTGGTTTGTGTGAAATTGAAATTATTCATTGAAATTATTTCCACCGTTTTTCTTTGAATTTTAGCACTTTAAGTTTATTGGATCATCTTTTTATATCTAAGGTAGATATTACTGTATTAATTTCCTTTGGAAGTGGCTGCATATTAAATTGTTACTGTAGCTTGATCTGTGGTGAGGAGCAACTCTCCTGCCTATAAGGATACATGCTTGAAGGTAGTGTGTTTCAGCTGCTATATGTGCCTTGGGGTACTTGGGATTCAGGGTGTTATTCCCTGCACTTTAAGAGCAGGCAGGACCTGTAAATCCTTAGTATTAATTAGCCATTAATCATATGATCAGTAATTAGTGCATTGTGGCAGGGTTTTTATCATGGCTTTATGTGATGTTTACCTTACATCACTGGGATTTGTAGTGTGGTTTACTGTAGGATGCTGTGGTTGTGTCAGATCCCATAGGTGGAAAGAGTGAGCTGATGCCGTTTTCCTTGGCTTATAAGGAATGGGCAATTGGCAGCATCAGGGGAGAGAAGGCAGGAAATGTCGAGTCTGAGGAGAGCAGATCTTTGAAAATCTGTTGGTGTAGAGGAAAAAATACTAAATGTAACAAGTTAACATAGTGATTAAAACAAAACCAAAACAAAACAGTGGAAGATTGTTGCCCTGTGAGCCAGTGGAATGCCCAGAGTTTCTGGCATATATGTTTGTCCCACTTTCTGAAGGGAGAAGTTGTGGTGCTGTTGTCCCCCTGTCACTGAGCACTGATAGTATTTGTTTCCTGTTGCTTTTTGAAAGCCACATGAGACTGACCCTAGAAATGGGAATGTACACAGGTGACATATGGGTTACACCTGGACTGAGACTGCCCAACAGCAGCACCTGAGAGCTAGCAGTAGCAGACCTGGTTAAAAGAGCATGTTAAACTTAAAAGCCAGCTATCCCTAAGATTTGACTGATAAATAGTTTTAGATCCTGCTTTCTTCCTAAAGAACTGGCATTGTTTAGCCTAGAAAAGAGAAGGCTTTGGGGTGACTTAACTGCATCCCTCAGGATGGAGTCCTGAGCAACCTGGTCTAGTTGAAGGTGTCCCTGCCCATGGCATTGATGTTGGAACTGGATGATCTTTAAGGTTCCTTCTAACCCAGGCCATTCTACAATTCTGATTCCTACAGTAAGCTTTTTGTGCAGGTATTTTTAATGCTGCCTCAACTTACTTTTAAAATAGTCGATACTTTCTAGGGGCTTTTTGAAAACCAAACACATTTGAAGATAGGAATATTTTGGGTTTTTTTCCTCTAGGGTCACATTATGATACTTTATTATTGGGTACTGTGTATAACTGGAAGAAGTGAAGTGAAGAAAAATTTTGAAGTTGGCTAAAAGAATAAAAACATAGAATGTGTACAGGGGTACTCCAAAGTAACATTCAACACTGTTTTCCATCTGATTTTCATTTTTTTTAGAACTCACATCAATTTGAACTGGAAAGTACACTTTTAAGATCCATTAAACTTTTCCTACTGTGTTCTTCAAACAGGGTGATAAGGACTTCCCTCCAGCTGCAGCTCAGGTGGCTCATCAGAAACCACATCCTTCTGTGGAAAAGCTTCCTCACCCACAGCACGTCAAGCAGCACATCCACCAGCCTCGCAAATGAGCTCCCCGTCAGGAACTCTGCCAAACTGCTCTCAGTGAATGTTTTCAAGAGAAGACAAAAACCCTCTAGTATTCACACTGTCAAATCTGTAAAATTGACATCTAAAATAATATGGTTTCTTTTACTTTAATTCTCAAGGGTTAATAAGAATGAAGACATTGTTCAGTTGTTATCCCAGATGGAAAATTCTGTATTGAGTATTTGCTGATCAGGGTTGCTTTTTTACGAGATTTTCTTATTGCCAAGATAAAAACTTTAGTATGAATAATATGATTAATGAGCTTAAAATTTGTACTTTTAGTTGTGGATTCAAAATAGCAGGTAGTTAATGTAGTTTCTAAGCTAAGCCAGTAAGGAAGAAGAGCCCTTTTGTACTGGTACCTTTACTGTCTGGAGGGAGTTTGTTGCGTGTGTTGAGACAGAAGTCAGCGGTTGTGTTGATTATGTAGAACCCTTGTAGCCTTCAGTATCCTACAGTGTTACCACAGTGCCCTCTGGATTCAACCAGTGAAAGGGCCCCAATACATTCTCAAGTGGGCAGAGATCCAGCTGAATCTTATTTACACTGCTTTGCACTCGCACAGTCGTGCTGAGATTTTTACTTCCGGTGGTCTGTGGGTATGGAGAGGAGAGAGAAATCAGAATTACAAGAACACTGCTGCTGTAGACAACTCATTTGTAATCTCATGGGTCTCACTGGGGGCTGTGGTTTTGAGGTAATGATTTCACATTCCAGTAACAAGCTGAAGGAGTTAATGACTCTCCATATTGAACTTAAAATAAGTTGGTGAAAAATCTGTTTCCTTTTTTTAATGTAGTATTTGAGATCACCTTTTGAAATTAAGTGATACCATTAGTAAATATGTTTATGATCCAACCTCTTTCATCCAGCCTCATATTTTTTCCTAGTCTTCTTATTCTGAAGGACAGTAATGATATGAGGAAGTAAAAAGAAAGTTATTTCCAAATAGAGCAATTGTTTTATTTTTACCAGATAATTAAATAATTTGATTACTCAGTTCAAAATCACTTAGCTCTATCATTGCCCTTCCGTAACTCACATCTGTAAAAACCAGGAAAATAATTTTATGCATTCTATCTATTTTAAAGTGTCCTTCTGCTTTTGACTGACTATAAATACAATACACCCTTTGGTACCCCCCAGGTATATAAAGTTTCTAATGATGTCAAAAAATTGAGAGCTAATGTTGCACCCATTCACCTGGCAGATCAGTGACATTTTAAGGTCACTCGGGGCTTTACCAGTTCATTTACATTAAAAAACAGTGAGGAAAGTTTAAAAATTACTATTTTTTAAAAATTCTGCAGGTTTAATAATTATTTCCTGAGTAGCTGATTTAAAACAACAGCAACAAATTAATGGGAAATATGGCCCATTTCACAAGTGGAACAACTCACTTTGTGTGGGTGCCAGGGACCTGACATTTCCATCTTTTCACAGGCTTGAAATGGAAATGTTTTACAAATTATATGCATGGACATACTTATTCTAAACCCAAGGAAGGCTGTACAATCTATATATGCAGTCCTTATTTCCCATTTGATTAGAAACCATACTTGCCTTAAGGAATAAGTGTTGTTTGTAAGAATTACTCTGTATTAAATATGCATAACTTTTCCAATCTGCTTTCTGTTTCTGATGTTGGTGCAGCAGAGGCCTTGTTTGTAGCTGCTTGTGAGAGTACAAGTGATTCATACCTGAGCAACTCATTCATCAGGGTAGCATTGTTGAGCCTCTTGGAATCTCTGCAGGAGATGATTTGCTGGCAGGAATGTTTGCAGACTCGGGACAGGAGGCGGTTGAGGTGCAGCCGTAGCTGTCCTTGTGCTGTGTCAGCAATGGAGCAGATCATGGCAGTCACTTCTGCTGCCTGCTGGCCTGAGGGGGAGCTGGGTGGGACTCAGCTCTGCCTCGTGCTGTGCCTGCATCTGAAGCAGTGTCTAGAGCCTGGTGTATCAGTGGTGGTGCAGTCAAGACAGTCCAGCAGAGTTTAGGTATCGCGGCATTGACCAAAGGGAAGGGTCTTTCAGGATGAGCTGGATCACTCTTGGCTCCACTGACTGCAGTGGAAAACTAAACCTCAGTGTGGAGGCACATGGTGAGGTGAGGCTGGGTACCTCTGCTCCATGTCTTGTAATGGATAGAAATGGTTTTGAAAGCCACACCACATCTCCATTCTGACAGTAAAAGTTAGGAGCATGGATGCTTTTGAATTACAAACTACTGCTCCTGGTTGTTAATGCAATATATACAGCATATATAGACAATACCTGATTTTTGTCTTTGATTACTTAGATAGATACGTACATTTGTACAATGAAGTATGGCTCTTAAGATAGCTTTAGTGGCTTTTAGAGCGCAGAAATTCATATATGATTAGAAAATGTCTCTGTATGAAAGCGTATTATATCTTGCTGGGAGGTATCCATGTTTTTCATAGATGTCCTTACCAAAGCACTACCTTGTCCAAAATAATCATAACTGGTGAACTGGATTTCTTACTGATGGTTATTGATACTTTTAAAATACGTTGCAGTAGCATATAAGCACAGGAGATGTTACCTTGAAATAACTGCAAAAGAAATTTTCTGTAATTGTCAGTGTGGCAATAATGCAGCAATAAAGCATGAAGTTGTATATTGGGCTCTTTTTTCTCTGTAAGTGCAATGTAAATCAGCAGGGTGCAGTTTTGTGGGATTTATGGGATTTTATTACAGACTGCTGCATGACTAATCAACATTTTATAGATAGTGAAATTTATTATGAAGTTTTATGACACAGCAGATGAGCTGTTTTGAATAGTCCAGTCTCATGTAAAATAAAAAGTAGATGCTACCAGCTAGAATGGGAGTTGCTGTTTTCCACTATGAAATTGGAGATGCTCGCTCAGCCCCTGTGAAGCTAGATAATCTAACCCTGGTAATAAATCAGGATGGTAAAGGAAATTAAATGTAACATTTTCCATTGCTTTGCAAGTTCTAGTCTTCTAGAAAAGGCAAGTATTGTAATCAGAAGAGGTGGCAAGCTTTTCATAAAGCTGCAGTTAACATTTGCAAGCTGTAACATAAGTGATTTGCTGAAGAATATGGAGCAATTGCCACAGTGTTTCTGGGCCCTTTCTGATTCTTTGGGCATCCTGTGTTTTGTATGTGTAGTATCTATATAATGCAGCAAATGTATGTGATACAGCACAGAGGTGATAGCTACTGCCCCGGGACTACTGCAGCGTTCTGTCCTTAGACTCTGCGCTCACATGATCACAGGATTGTTTAGCTTGGAAAAGACCCTTAAAGTCATTGAGTCCAAGCATCAACCCAACACTGCCAAGTCCACCATTAAACCATGTCCCTAAGAGCCACATCCATACATCTTTTAAATACCTCCAGGGGTGGTGACTTAACCACTTCCCTGGGCAGCCTGTTATAAAGTTGGACAACCTTTTTGGTGAAGAAAGTACCCAGTCTAAACCTCCCCTGGCACAACTTGAGGCCATTCCCTCTTACGTTGTCACTTGTTACCTTGGAAAAGAGACCAATCCCACCTTGCTACAACCTCCTTAAAGGTAGTTGTAATGAGCAATAGGGTCTCCTCTCAGCCTCCTTTTCATGCTACATTCTTCAAAAGATATCTTCTTTAATTAAAACTTTGGGAAAATACACGTGCATGATGTCGAGCATGCTGTTGATTGCATTGTCCATTGTTACTCCAAATTCCATGGCCTTGTTATCAGCAATATTGCAAATGTTACTAGTAACTAGAAATTATTTACTTCTATGTCAACAGTATGATCTACCCTTTTGTCATTGAATGCCTTGAAACAGAAGTCTTGTACTTTTTTCCACAGTAGTGTGATTATTGTGTGCTCCTGGCTGTTTAATGAAAATACAGAAAATTTTCACACAAAGGTGAAGGGAATTAACAGACTTATGTTTTTATCCCTTTGGAGTAACTTTATTCTGAATACTCACCATCTTCATGCGGGAGGGAGGTATGGGCTTTATAAGTGGACACTTCTTGTGTCCACTTCAGATTTGGGTATATTAAGATTAAAATTATATTTAAGTCTAGGCTAATGCCTTAAGATGCTGAATTAATACATTTGCACAATTGCATTTTAGAAAATGTGGGGATGTCAGTATGGGTACAGTTACTTTTACTATAGGTGGATATTTTGCTGGTCAGAGGCTGCAATGATGTAAAGAATTAAGAAGACAGATCTCTGTTTTAGTTTAAATTCTTTGCACACAAACCTTTCAAAAGATGAAAAAGATGAAGATTTAATTATAACTGGTTACAGCTAATGTTACCTGCTATATAGGGATGCAGAGGGATGCAGATCATAGTGACTGGGTGGTTCAAGAAGAAACTGAGTCAAGTCTGCAGCGGAAAACCATGAGATTTCTTCAGCAGAAGGGTAAAGTAAATTGGCATTGCAGCTGTAACCTGTGGTAAGTGCTGTGCACGATTCTATTATATAAAATTAGTAAAGGTTTCTTAGGGGGTGGAGGTTTGTATTTTGCTTGTTCCTGTGTTTTTGGGTCTCCTTCAAGAATGTGCATTTATTGATTTTCTTCATCCCCCCATCAGAGAAAAGACTGCAGCTGGTGTATACTATTTCTTGACTCATAAAATGGAAGCACTAGCATTCAGATATGAGGCCTGAGAGGAGAGGTGGAGTGCATTGTATTCAACAAAGCACTCTGTGAACAAAGTAATTTCTATTGCAATGACTGTTTTCCTTCCCTTCAGAATGCTGATCAGAGGTGAGAGAAAGAATAGGGTACCTCTTTCTGGGAATGTAATTTATTACTATCTGGAGCTCACAGGCATGCATGGTTGCTGCTGGTGATTTTGTTCAAAACACAGAATGCTGTCAATGACAAAACAAATGAAGGATACTAAAGCCATGGCAAGCATAGATCTTGCAAGTGACCTTGAAAGAAGCCCTGTAACATAATCTCTGCTGTCCAGCTTACATTGGAGGTATTTTTAGAAAACGTGAGTGTCTGGCATTCTGTAGGTTGCTCGTAGCTTTGGAAAAAGAAAAGCATTAGTAATCCACAGTGACCGAGGATTAGGAAAATAGGTTAGCTGGTAATGACTGCAGTTCACATCAGTGTCAGTAAGGTAACATGTTGTGTTACCTGCAGTACAGTCTCACATTGTCCTGACCAAAGCTGGTTCAGCATAATGGTTTTTATCCCCTTTCTGGCAGAGGAGGAAGTGGCAGGTTATGAAGGTGTGTAAAATGGGTTCTTACTAGCCATGTGTGGTAGCTGTCTCAGGGATCAGTGGGTATCTGATACCATGTGGAGATGGATGGTGACATCACTGTTACACACAGAGGAGCGAGTGAACTGGAGAGCACAGCAATGAGATCACAGTTTCCAAATCACAGAATACTCTGAGTTGGAAGGGACTCACAAGGATCCGACGAGTCCCATTCTTAAGTGAATGTACCCTAGGGGGTTGGACCCACAACCCTGGTGTGACTAGCACCATGCTCTGGCCAACTGAGTTAATCTCAGGGTCACAATGGAACCCACTTGGCTTCTCTCTTAAACCAGAAGTGGCTTTGGAAATACAAAATAGTGGATTTAGTTAAAATGAAAAGCAAAAGTTAGCCACTTATTTCTGTATGCTGGTAGCAGCTGAAATGACAAATATCTTGTCATGTTTCAGATGTGACTGAAACCACATGTTCAATGCCTTTTGGAGTAAAATTGCACCAAGTGTGCCAGTGGTTGGGTCTGAAGGAAGAGAAGCATCACCTTTGTCCTTGTTTTATGCCTACTTGTGAACCTGATGTATTTAACTGAAAACTTTGGTTGGTATTAAAAAAAAAAAAAGCCTTATTTCTAATATGAGGTGTGCGCCTCATCTTAAGCTATATTTAATTTTTCAAATAATGTCTCTGAGGAAGATAAAGGTCTTCTGGCTTTGTCTCTTGAAGACCATCAGACTGGGGCACATGGCAGTGGAATGTTGCACACTTCATTTTACTTTCTGGTGTATTTAGATCAGCAGTGAACAGGAGCTGTGATTGGAGCAGTAAAGCCTTAAATATTACAAGTAGAACAGTAAATGGATCAGCACAGAAGTGGGTTCAGTTGTGCTCTGTAAAGCTGTTGTTAGAAGATGGTAAGAGAAAAGAAGCAGAGCTGTCATATTGTTTCAGAACTGTATACTGGCCATTTCTTATGCTGCTCAGTGACCTCAATTTCCCCTGCCTAATTACATACTGAGAGGACAATTCTTTGATTCGTAAATCTACATATCCTTGAATCTTTTTGTGCAAAAGAGGCCTTTGGATGAGGGAAATCTGCAAATGTAAATACATTTTAATAAATTCTGGTTCTTCTAACTACAAGGTTAAGCATAAAGAAATACATATTTCTCTTCACTGCAAAAGGCAGCATGGATGTGGATATAGGATGTAGGTCTAAGACATACTCTAGTTGAACTGAGACCTAATTAATATTCATGTGTATGTGTGTGTATGTCCCTAAAATGAGAGAACAGTCAGTTTTTAAAAACTAGGATGTAAGATTCCATTCATCCCAGAGGTGTTAAGCAATGGGAGATCAGGTTCTGTGGAACATGCAGTTTGGGTGAGCACCTTTAACATCCTTTTTTCAGGTAGCTATAGTGTTACATCTAAGTTGCTAATAAAAAAGACCCACATCAGAAGTTAATTCCTTACCTAATTCCTTCCCTCTGAACAAGAGATAATGAATAGCAAATGCAAGAATTCTCCTTTTAGGGCCTGATTTATTACCCAGAACATAATAAACATTAGCCTGCTGCTGATGTGACAGTTGTGACAGCTGGAGGGGTTTGGAGTGAAAGGCTGAAGCCTTAAATAAGCCTGTCAACTGAGCTTGTTATGAGGATCTTGGTTCAGATCCTTGGTTAAGACTTTGCTTTTCGTGGCCCCAAAGAGCTCCTACAACATCCACACTGAAAACTTCACAGTGATAGAGCTGTGCTTTGCATGCTGATGGCTGGCTCACCACCAGCCAGTAGTGGCTAAGGTAAATACTTAAAGAAAGCACTGAGCTTGAGTCAACTATTTATCATGCCCCATAATATTCCTCTCCCCTGGATGCATATGTTTAGTTTGTTTATGCACCTGGTTTTGTTCCTGGCTGTTGTGGTGTGCCATGTGTGTCACTCTCTGATGGGTGGTCCTTTACAATAGGAATGACTTTGTTGGTGGGTGCAGGATAAAAAAGAATCTTAAAAGGCAGAATCTATACATTAAAAAGTATGGACTATGTTACCAATGTCATCTAAGCAGATCTCCCCTGGAAGATTTAGGATTCCTGCAAGTGTAGTTTCCTTCAAGGCAGGTTATTTTCCCATCCCATGCAGGCCAGTCTTTTAGAGGATTTCTACTTTGTGTTTATAGTCCTGTTAACTTTGGTGATACTCTCCAAGGAATTAAAGTAAGTTCAGATTTATTTTGTAGGACTGGAGGGTCAAACTATGTATATTACATGAGGCAGAGACCTCCAAACATCCCTCTTTTCAAACACTGTAAGGTCTATCTATGTAAGCCTGAAAAATGGTGGAGAAGACTTGTGGGCAGATCCTTTCCTTTATGTGAGTTTTGTTTGTGGAGCTCTGCAGAGGAATGCTGGTGTTGCAGGGCTGTGTCCCATCTTCAGTTCTGCAGCTTGGTCACTGCTAAGCCACTTTTTAAACATTGATTTCTGGGCTTTTTCCTGACTCTTGTGTTATAAGGCTCTGGCTTCAGGGCATGAAATGAAATTTGCTGTGCAAAATATGACCCTAGTCTGTCATAGGCCCCGTGATTTCAAAAATAGGGGACTGGAATTCAACAGAGCTCCTTGGAAGAAGGAGCACATGTCTGTGCATTGCTGGAACAGCAAGTTTAGAAGAAAAGATTATATGAGTGAGAATATGAGTTATTTTGAAAACAGTTGAACAAAATGCTTCAGAGTTAATTAGCTTATTGGATAGAAAGGGGGGGCAATCATTGTTGTAACACACAGGTATACCTGTACATCTAAAAATATTCATGTTGTATAATTCAGTATACTTGATTTTAATAACTAAGGGGAAAAGATCCTAATTTTTTATTTACTAGTAAACAAGTTTGTTTCATCAGAAACAAGCATAAGCCAAACCACAGCCCCTTTTTGAGGAATGATATAAACATTATGTATAAATGTATATTTAAAAAATTATATCCTTTGTTTATTTACAAAAGCAGTCCCAGGGTTACTGCTCTGCAGTTTTTCTTTTACCTATCTGTTGCTTTGCCTATAATCAAGCAAGACTGCAAAACAGTTGGCAACATGTCAGCTCAGCCTGCAGGTGCTGTTGAAATGCTTTCAATAGTTATAATCAATCAAGAACTTCACTCTTGATTCATTTTGCTTCATGTTCTGAAAATACAAATATTTCTGTGGCTGAGATTATAGAGTGGAAAGATTAAAGCACAGCACTTGAGGAAGAAGAGCTGTACCAATTACCCTGAGAAACAATTCTAAATACCATTAGTGACCCAGTACTAGTACTCTGAAAGGTGGCTGAGTAGAGATGGCACCTTCATACTCCTTTCAAGCACTCCATTTTGATAGCTTAGCATTTGTACTCAAGGTAAAATGCTAGGGCCAATGTAAGTGGAGAACATCACTTTGATAGCATTATAGTTCTAATAGGTAATACAAGCTACAAGGAGTGAATATGAGCCCTGTATATTTTTTGAGCCAAATTTCCTGGCATTAATAACCATAGAGCTGAAGATTTTTTGCCTTTCATCAGCTGTGCAGCAGAAGCTCTTCACGTGTAAGAGAGGTGAATTCGTTTTTTATTCTGCAAACCTAACAGAAATGCTTCTTAAAGCGAAACCTTCAGTCCCTGTATACCTGGAGTCACTGGGAGGCAGCGATGGCTAACAGCCCGTGTCATCTGCTGGCCTCCCACTCATGACACTTCATGACCTGGCTCCTGCCTGTGCCTTGCAAAGCCACAGATTAACTTTGATGTAGCCACTGGTACTGTTCTGTGGTGTGCTAGACTGCTTAGAGGTGGGAACTCATTCGGGCATGGGGAGGTGACTAAAAGCAGTGGCTGGGAGAACATCCAAGGGAGAGAACTCAAGCTGAACTTGTGTCTTTTCACTCCCTAAAACTGCCAGTGGATGCTGAGCATCAGGCAGGCCTTGTCTGTAGATTCACTGAGGGGTGGTTTAGCTGATGAACAGAATTTGGGGAAGATATTAATGAAAAACAATGGTGTGAGGCTACAGCAACTGAGCTGTTCTAACCTTGGTATTTTGAGAGGGTATTGTTGTGCCTGATGGCGAATCAGGACTCTTTGACTCCAGTATCAGAAGGTTTGATATGGTTTATTAAAATGACTCTATTGTTCAGAAGGCTTGGGCTAAATGTGCCCAGGTACTGAGCTTAGATGCTTTCTTCTTCATGCTCAGTACAAGAATGCTAGAATGCTTAGAATTTAATGATAACAATTGTCCACATAATTAGCTAAAAAAGTGAAAGCTCCCATCCCCCCTATGGGAGACAGGGCAGCCAAACACTACCCATCCTTGAAACAAACAGCTCAGAGATATGTTTATCAAATTCTGTGCTGAGAAAATGAACTTTCCCTTGGGAATAAAACCTCAGGAGGTTTGCACTCAATAAACTCATAAAATATCAGGACTACAAGAGGAAAATGCTACAGCCCTTTTAGAAATGCACCTTGGAAATATTGATGCCTTGGAGCATCAACAAAGCCTAAAAGGTGTGACAAAGTATTAGAGAGTGTTTTTAAATGTTCTCAAGATCCTTTTTTATTAGAGGTGAGTCTCCTGGTGTTGCTGTGTCCCAGTCAGTTCTCTGGATGATGCAGTGGACAGCCTTTGGTCTTATCCAGGGGCCAGCATGGAAGACCAGAGTGTTGTCTCTGCATCCTTCCTTGGTGAGGGCCTTTGGGGTTTATACCCAAGTGTTATTGATGTAGGAGTTTTGAGAGCCACTGCCAGGGCCCCTCCTCAGGACACTGCACCATCTTTGGGGCCAGGCACCTCAGAGAGTCCCAGCACAGGAGGCATTTCTGGTCACCAGAGGCACCCAGCCACCAGGAGAGTCTGTGGGAGCTGCTTGTGCTGGTGAGCAGCTGATGGAAGAGAGGGCAAAAAGAGCCTTTTGTTCTGGACCACTGGATAGGTTTGGAGTTTGCAGCAGGCATAAAGTGTGTGGGGTTACCACACCACATGTGACTGCATCTGCTGGGGATGCTTAACATAAGAAAAGCACATCCTGAGTACCCAATAAGCAATGTTTACTGCAGTGCCTAGAGCGTGGTGTTTATAATACGGACTCAGATTTTAAGGGATTTGGATTTCTAGCCCATTTCAGTGAAAGCTTTTGTTATCTTTCATGGAAATTGATTGCTTACCAGTAAAATCCATGTGTTTTATTGTTACAATTTAATAGGGTTTGCCTGTGAAAACAGATGTGAAAAAGCCCTTAAATAGCTACATGCCCTGCCAGCATCCCAGCATTCACTGCCTGACTCAGTAGATACTTTCTGAAAGGAAAGATGTGAATAAAATTGAAATTAGCAGAAACAATTTTCAGGGAATCCTAGGAAAGGTATGAGTGTTTCTCAAAATGTTTCACTGGTGTAGACCTTTCTGCAGGTGCAGACCTTCCTGCAGAGGTCTGGGTGTAGCATGGTACTCAAGAATTCCCACTTCAACTCCTTCCCACCACAGTGGTTTTCTTGAAAAAGAAAACTACTCTGAAAATGTCAGCAGTGTAGCCTTCTCTGGCTTGAGGAAGAAGCCTTCAGGCCACAAGGATTTCTTCACTTTTCCGTGGGTCTAGAAGTCCAAAGGCTGTTTTGGGTGAATATAAACCCACAATTCTATAGGAAGATTCATGCCAGTACATTAATGTGATTTTTAAATAACTGGGTGGGGGATGATCACTGTTAAATTAGATCTTGGCTTTGTTTGACTTACTGCTGCTGCTGCTGGGTTGCTGCTGCCACCTTTCCTTCCTCTTTTTCCCTGTCCTGTGTTCATTTAAATTCCCCCTAAGTGTCATTCTCAGATGTGTCTTCTCAGCTGGCACAAGGCTTTCAGGAGAACCCAGCTAATGGGAAATGGCAACACAGGGATTTAATGGCATTTAAACTGCACGAACCTGACTTTTGCTTTCATAACTTCATAAATCTCTTAAATAGCTCACTGGAATCTTCAAAATCTGGAACTCTTCAGCAAAGTAGGGCATGATGGTGGTATATGATACAAAACTTTCTTAGTCTTGCATTTTAGCCTAAGCTTTCCTATACAGCAAATACTCATTTACCTAAGGAAATCATTTGGTGGGAAAACCAGGCCAAGCTTCCTGTTACTCAGAGGGAAGTATACTTTTTTAATGTGCTTTGAGGGAGGACACCTTTAATATAATATACCTGTACTGTAGGAAATGTATGAGCACTCTTGCCCTTCTTTGTCTTCAGAAGCTGTGCGGGCTCAGCCCCCTCCAGCCATGAGTGATCTGTGTCCTGCATGTGCCCAGCCTCACCATCCCCTGACATCCTGAGACTGCCACTGGCATTGCCACAGGCTCCACTCTGGCCCCTGCTGTCCCAGCTGCCTCTACCATCTCTGAAGAATTTTGTGTGGTTTTCCAGAGCCAAGAGATGATATGTTCTATCTTTGCTTGACTGACATAGCTTTCATTACATGGTTTTGTTTCTGTGGATTTTCCCTTCTGTCCTTTTCTCCCATTACCCGATAACTAAGAGCTGACTTTATGAATTAACTTGGGATTGAGGAAAATATTTCTCTTCAATTGAGGGGTAGACTGAGGCACACAGGAGATAAGCAAGTCTGAGTGGAACAAGACCTGCACTTGATCCAACACATGCCAACACAGGAACAGCTGCACCTTTGATGCTTCTGAAAATACCCAGGTGGTGAGCTTGGCTTTAACCTGTTTTCTTTAGCTATATCCCTTTATGGTGGTGGATTTCCTTCTCTCATTCAACCTCACATTCTCTGTACTTTGGTCAGATCTGAGCTGACTGGTGTACAACACTCAGCTCTTCACAATGGCCTCATTTTGTTGCTTTTCCAGTTTAACTAATTGTTGCCCCGAGGAAATGTCATTCAATGCCCTAAAAGAAGAGTGACCCATATAAAATATGTCCTGTGTCCTGGGATGATGGGCTAAGGGGACAAAGAGCCAGAGCCATAGTCTATCATATTTGTAGACTCTTCCTATCATATTTATAACTTTTATGCTTTTTTAAAAATTTGATACATCCTGAAGTTGGGATTTTTTCTAGTGACTAAAAATAGCTACAGTTATGAATGTGATCTGCACCTGGTAATTGAAGAGCATACCTGGAGATAAAGAAGGAAGAGAGGTCTCCAGACAAGCCCCAAGTTTGGAGTCTGGGAGGTGGGCTGTTTGTCTGCAGTGGTTAAATCCCAGTTTCTCCACAAACTGTGTTTTGTAGGAGGCGGCCTTGGGAGACCTGCAGACAGGGAATTACTGTAATCCAGCCTGAATGTCACGAAAGCATGGATTAATATTTCATCTCCTGCCTCTGAGTGTTGTCAGGCTCACTTTGTTCCTGAGCAGGGGCTGTGATCCTCAAAAGACAGTGTTGAATTAAAGATTAAGCCAGTGTTTTACTTGATGGAAAGAGCAGTTCTCTGTGGAGGATGGTGACAATGCGGCGCTTAACCAGCACTGCATGTGGGGGTTTAGATTTTCCCAAATCCAAATGACAGAGCAAAGCTGCAGCGTGCTGCTGGGGCTGGTGTGAAGGGAAGGATCCCTGGCAGCTGTGAGCCATGTTAATGAAAGTGCCACTGCTAATTAGCCAAAGGTGAGCAAGAGGCACCGAGCAGCTCCAGGAGATGCCATTGACTGCTGTGTGTGAGAGAGTTCATCAAGGATGAGTAAAAGGGCAACAAGTACGTGCCTGGAAAAATGGAAGCTGCAAGAAAACCTGCATAGGTCGGCAGAGAGCCCAGGCCAGAGCTTTCCCTCAGGTCAAGGATGTGGCAGGGCAGCCCTCTTTGCTGGAAATAACACGCTTAAGCTGCCACAGCTCTCTGTGAAACCGACTTAAGGGTGAGTGATTTATGTCTCTTTAACCACAAACTGCTTCTGATTGGTTAAGTCAAGTGAATATCAGCCTGATTAAAACCAACCCAAGAGAATCTGTGCACATTAGTTCAGCTTAACTTTTCAGTTAAAATGGCTCAACTGGGTTCTTTTGATGTTGTTTTTAAATACAGAGCAGACCTCACCATGGTACCTGGCTATCTCTTCTTTGGACAGCTGACATACAGCACTTTTTCCTTGGATTTCTCTGAGAACAGTATCCTAGTCAATCATGTAGATTCTCATGAGGCATAGAAACCCTTCAGAAGCCTAAAAAGGCTCTTGCAGAAGACCTGGGAAACCACAGGCAAACATTGCTCATTGTGCCCATGAACATAAAAAAAAGGACAATGCAGCCAATCATGTGAAGAATAAAACACATTTTTCAAAAGCCACAGGTGGGAAACTGATCACACAAAACACCCACAAAGTACAATTTTATGAACGTGTTCATGGCATTTCTGTTTGCTAAACAAAGTTTTGAGACCAAAACAAAGAAAAATTAGTTTAATATGGCTGGTCTGTTTGGTTCTATTGCTCACCAAACAAAGGTTTTATTTCACTTATATGAATACACTTCAGGAGGCTGCAACTGCAGCTTTTTGAAAATGATACCAGGCGGTCAAAGACCACATTTCCCTTGCACAGAAGTTGGGTAAATGCTGTGTGACAATTATTCCACTATGCTTGCCTGTGAAAGCAGCCAAGCTGATAATACACCATGTCTGCTTTCAGTACAACTATGTCTGTATATTCTTGTGAAACACTACTTCATCTTGATTTGGAACAGAACTTTTAGTGGGGCCATTACTTAAATTCCCCATTTATTTATTGATTTGTGTCCCATTAACACTCTCACACAAAAATGCAGAGCACTCTCACACTACTGGCTTCTGCAAAAAGCTGGCTTCAGTATAGTGGCAGCAAACATAAGGAAACCTTAACTCCCTGCTGCTGCATGTGGTGTGAAAGTAAATATTTTATCACCTTTGTCAGCAGAAAGCTGTGCACAGAGGCTCAGGAAGCACCTTTGGTGGTTAACACTGCTCTGAGCTGACTCCAGTTACTATGGCACCAAGAGTAAAAATCCCCTTGGCACGCACGCACACGTTCACACACACAGAGCAGAGATGTTCCAGCAGCTCCTCTGCCCCTTTCCTGATCCACATTTACAGGAGCTCTCTGGTCCACCAGTGCCTTGTGAGAAATCACTGAGTGCATCCAGGATGGCACCCGCGAGAACAGATTTTGCGCATCTGCCTCTGGAGGGTTTCTGTCCATTTTCTGTCTGTTTGGGAGGAAGGGCTTGGGCAAAGTAGCAAACTGTCATTCATGTGGGAAGCTGCTAGGATGGGAAGGGGAAAATGAACCACCTGAACCCATTTTCCCAGCCTCTTCTATTTCCCTGAGAGACAACTGAAACAGCAGCATTTGGCCCACTAATTATCCACAAATCTGTGTACAGTTTTATAGATATAAAAGCATGCTACAACCGTTGTGAATTCAAATGTGCCAAGAGAAGTGGCAAATTTAAACCTGACTAGGCAAAATTAATGTGCATAATAATAACTTTAATTATCCAATGAAGTACAATTTTCACATAATCCACTGCCTCTTCTCATGCAAGTGCTCCATAGTGTTCAGTGGAAAGGCAGCTGGTCTGTTTTCCCTTTGTAGCCTCCATAATATACCCCAAATGATTTGTTCCTCTTCTAGAACAATTATTTAATACTGGCTTTTTGAGAGATGGTCATCATTAACATATGTAAGTGCTCCACATTAACACTAGGAGGTAAGAGGCTTTTTATATGTATATGTGTTAATAATACATGTTAAAAGTTTTTAAATTATGTATGTATAGATATGCTTTATATATATGTATCCCATTATTACTCTGGATATGAATGATGTTAATGTGTGGCTGTGTTACCTGTAGGTAGTTTTATAGGTATGGTTAAATGTGATACCATGTATAATTAAAATAACTTCATTATATAGGTATTTATATAGGTGGGGAACTGATTTGGAGCATCCAGTTTGCCCAGTCTGGGGTATCCTTATTTAGCATATTTAGCCTTATAAAAAGCACATCTCAGTCTCAGTATGGATTTGGCTGATATCATTTATACTTCCCAGTGGTCAGCAGCTCTGCAGCCAAAGCAAAAAAAAAGTCCAGAGTTCACAAAGTTTTTCCATAAATGCTATATTTAGCTGTACATAGGAATTTGCCAATCAGAAGAAAATTCCTCTTCTCCAGAATAAGATGAGTTGGCCATTCTAATTTTCTAGGCTTCTTTTCTAATACTGGGACAGCCTGTGATACCTTTGGACATATCTATGAATACTTTTTGCCTTTTTTCCTTTTCCTTCTGAAGAGCATCTTTCTGCAGCAGCACCTTTGCCTTTCCTCAGGGGCTCCAGCTGCCAGGAGGTGCTGCCAAGGGTTTTCTTGCTCTTTTTTAGGAGGTAAACTGTGCTGCTTGAGTGACCAGGAGCAACCTGAAGTGCAGCCAGTATTGTCTGGGATTTCATAGTTATGAATCTCCTGGGGGAAAAAAATCCTCAACAAAACACAGATGAAATCACTCTATTTGTGCTGAAATCCAGCAGAACTCAAATCCTCCTTGGCAGCAGCAGCTCAAGGGGGCAGATGGCTGAAAGCAAGCCAGGCATGCCTCCTCCTCCACTTTGGTCTGTTTGCCACAGGTTTTAGGAAGTGTTTTGTGGGAGCTTTGCCCATTGCAACCTTCAGACAGGTAAGATAAACAGCAAGTGAGGGGGGCAGCCTTTAGGGTGAGGACAGTGATGAAGAGGGAAAGATAGCTGGGGAGCAGTGAGGCAGCAGGGGAGGAAGGCAGTGAGAGGACAGAAACCGGCGACCTGCGCTGCCAAAACTAGCGAGTGCAGAGGTTTACACAGACGTCCCAAATGGAATTACACTCTCTGCAAGGATACTGGGAGACCAGCTGCTTGCAGCAGAGCAATGTGGACACAAGCCAGCAAAGCAATGGCTTGTCTCTCCAGCAAGATGACCAGTGAAAACCTGATGGGAAACAAAAGTAACAGTTTTTCTTAACTCCTAGGGAAAAATTCACAAGGAGCGGAAGTTAACCCACAATAACTCCTTCCAGGGAAACCAAACTGCTTTCAGGTGATGCTGATGAGTCCTTTGGTGAAAGTGAATGGGCTTTTAGATCCACTGGAAAGTGAAAGGCAGCATCCCCAAACCCCTTTGAAGAATGAAGGTGCCAAATAAGTTCAACATCTTGTGCTTCTTTTAATGGAAATATCACATTTATGCACATAAACAGAGTAAAGTACAAAGGATTAGAAAATAGGCTCAATTTCCAGCCCCTAATTCTAACATACTATATGTTAATCCCTGAGAGCACCTGTCAATTGTCGGTCTGCTGCAGGTGGTACTGAAAGTGCAAATTCAAGTGCTCAGCTGTAGCACATGTTGCTTTTCAGAACCAAATCTGAGTGCTAAATCTTCAAAACCCTGGGTTGGCAGTAAACAAAAATTAACAGTTAAACCATTTAATCCAGTGTACCAATTTGAAATCTATCCCAATACCTTTGTCACAGACAGCCAAAAGATTCTCTTCCTGCTTTCCAAAGAAATGAGTTCAGCTTGTATTCTGGTCACCCCAAAGCCATTGGTGCCTATGAATCGCACAGCGCTGATGCACTTGCGGATTAAAACGCTATTCACGTTCCCAGGACTGGGCAGGTGTGGTGGCAGGTGCAGATTCCTCCAGCTCTGACCTAGGAGGCTACCTGGCAATGCAGTCTGGCCAGCACAGAAGTACAGAGAACAGGCTGTGTGGAAAAATCCTTGTTTCCTACATCTGTCCTAACCTCTGTCAGACCCCGCAGACAGGAAACAGCAGTGCTGATCCGGGCACTGGTTTTCAATCAACTGAATTTATTTCTCCCGTGACATGCACAGTTTCATTACAAATTCAGTGAGACTGTGGCCAGCCTTTGTGCTGTGGGACTAAAGGATGAAAAAGTTTTCCCTCTCTTTAGTTGAGGGGAGAAACTGGTGACAGCAGCAGCTGCTGGGGTCTGCCTGGGCTCTAGTACAGCAATACTTCAGGGGACACACTGCAGCACATTTCAGTTCTAATGTGTGCAAAACCTGAGCAAAACCTTACCCTGAGCATGTGCTCTATGCTCTTTGCATTGGACCTCTGCTTCTGTGAGTGTGGTCTTTCTTCAGCAAGCAGCAGGTTTACAGCCCTTCCTTACCAGAATTTGCCAGGGCTTGGCTTGCTGCTCAGGCTGACTGCTGGCACAACCAGTGGAACCCTTAACATGGAGCACAAAACCCTGCAGCAACCCATGGGAACTGCCACTTGGAGATGCACTTCCATACTAGGGAAAGTTTTCTCCCATTGCAGAGACAGAGGGTGAGGTACTGCCCTCTTTGGGCACCCAGAGGTGTCATACCAAAGCTTACAGTGACATCTGGCCACATCAGTGGCTGAGCTGCATGGTGCTCACCTCTGACTGAGTATTCACAGCGTGTAGCTGCACTTGACACCTGGGAAAGCTGCATAATATTCTTGTTCTGGCTATAGTCTGGAAAGGCTGACAATAAACCTGGTGAGTTTTTTTTAAAAGAAACTTAAATATCAACCTAAAAAAATATCCACTGTGCCTCACCATCTCCCTTATTTCACAGTTAAAAGCAATGACAAAATATTCCCTGAGACTAAAGAGGAGACAACAGATAATGGATAAAGAGAAATCTAGTGGGGGAGGCAAATCTTAGGTGATGGTGGCAATCAAAAATTGTCTCGTCTCTAAATTTCTTCAAAGAAATCAGTCTCTGCACCTGATTTATATTTGCAGAAGTAGTGAATACCTCAACTGCAGAGATATTTCATATTAAGCCCTTTTTAGATTCGACAGCAAACAATAGCATTAAGAACTGCATCCATACAAACTGTATAGACCTCCAGGGTTTAATACCTGTACTTAACATCTGTTTACTGGAATAGAAATAAAGTGCTTAGTATATCCAAAACAATTGTAGACCTGGATTTTCACTGCCAACCAACACTGTGGTAAATTTTAAACTCTTGATTATTACTATAAACCTTTGCAATATGCCTACCAATGGAAGGAGAGGAAGGAATGTCTAGTGTCAAAAACACAACTCCTTAATTTTGTCCATTACAAAATGAACAAACACAAAATATGATCCTTTCAAACACGTTTTTTCAAGCTGTTTCACAGTCATTCGCCAGGAGCTGAAAAAAGGAATCCACAAGAGGACTGCACCACTTAGAACATCCCTTCAACAGCAGACCAGTAAACCAAGTAAGTGTTCCAGCACAAAATACCTTCCTGCTCCACCATCAGACATGCTGTGGCATAGCCCTTGCTGTATTTCTGCTCCTTAAAGGCCTTGACTCAGTATTCCAGCTCCATGCGCAGTGGGCATGCACGAAGGCATTCAGTCTGTTACCTCTCTAGGATAACAAGACCAGCGGCTCAAGAACCTTCTCAGCAGCTGCCTTGAAATCAGGTCCTGCTCTGGGCAGGAGACACCTGCCTCAGCTTCTGAGCCTCTGCTGCCCTGTTCTTCTCCTGTTCCTCTGCCTTCCTGCGTTCCTCTTTTAGCTCCTTGTATCTCCATTTGGGAATCTGCAGATAGGGGTCCTCCTTTGCGCTGCTCCTCCTTCTGGCCTTTTCTGGCTGGAAGGTGGGTGGGGGGGCCTTGCTGACACGGACTTTGGGGATGACAAATCCTGGCCGGACGCTGCTCCGTCGCAGCAGGTGGAGCGGCAGGAGGCTTGCCTTCCTCGTGGCGACTGTGCTCACCTGGGACACGGCGCTGCTGATGGGCTGCAGGCTGGCTCGGCGCTCCTTCTTCTTGGGGATCACCGTGACTGTGGAGTTCTGAAAGAGCTTCTCGTAGTTGCTGACGTGATCTTTGTCTTGAGATCGGATCTCCTCTGCTCTCTGCTTCCTAAGGATTTCCTGCACTGCCAGTCTGCGTTTCCCCACACAAGGTGGGCTGCCTGGACACACAGTCCGGCACGCCAGAGCGATGAAGGGACTCCCCAAGCTCGTTGTCACCTTCACCATGTGGTCGAGGACCCCGTCCTCTTCTGGGCCATAGAAAGACTGGAATGAGACAGCTGCCCTTACGCACTCAGAAATTTTCTGCAAACAGCTTTTTGGCTCTGCAGCCTTGGCAAGAAGTTCCTTCATTTTTGGCCATTCTGGTTTATATTGATCAGAAAACTGTTCTGGGCATGGCCTGTCCATCAGCTTCTGCATGACGAAGGCAGACTCTGATCTTCCTGTGAAACAAGCCCATTCCCATGAAGTCAGCCCACGGCTTGGGTCAGTGGCGTGAACATTTGCCCCTCGAAAGAAAAAGAAAATCAATTAGTGTCAATTAATTAAACCACTCACATTCCTGTTGCAGTGATCAAAGGTGAGTCAGGCAGACCCCTGCAATAAAATGTCACATAAAATACACAATAATATTTGTGTCAAAATGAACATGCAATAAGGATAGGTCTGGTTCCTGACCTTTTGAACTCCTTATTTATTTAAAACAAGGTAAAAGACATGCGTATATGAAATTCTCTTAAAATTCTCTTAAAATTGTAAATAATTAAATAATTAATTTCACCTGCATTTGACTGCCATTTTAATATCCATTCACTTGAGCTCATGAGAACAGAGTTACAGATATGGAAAAAAACAATTCTCTACACAGAAATCCTTCCCCATATAGAATAGTTCACTTTGTACTGGTCACTTCCACTTGGAAGAAAGGTCTTAGGCTAATGATCACAAGTTCCATGAAAATATCCACTTACTGCTCACTAGGAGTAAAAACAGCAAATAAAATATAATTAATTTATTAAAAAGCATTAAAAATGGAAAAAAAAAGGAAGTAAAAAAGGGGAAATAAAGAAAACAATGAATGTGCAATTCATGCTCTCTTATGTCTGAAACGACCCGGTAGAATTAGGAAATGTTGAGAAGATGGTAACAAGGGTGATCAAATATAAGGAAAGTTTCCATAAATGTCAAAGACCCAATAATAGGTGAGAGGGACCTTCAGTCTGAGCCCAGAACAGCTGTTCTCATCTACCTGAGATTACCAGCCCTAAGGAAATGAAATAATTGTTAGCCAAAACATTCTGTTATTGCTAAGTGGACCAGCCATAAGAGGCAGCTGGGATACAGGCTACACAGCAGAGGCTTGAAGGAAATTATTTAAAGTGGCCTATCCTCCTCCCATTCCCAGTTTATGATCTTTATCTCTCCAATTCTGATGCCTGTCCCCATCACCATTCTTTTTTTTTTTCATATATTTCTGCATCCTTTTCCATCTTTGCATTTCTTTTGATCTCTCCATCTTTATATAACACCCCACACATTGGCTTTTGCCCTTATTCTTCACTCTTTTCTTTTCAAGTGGAGTTACACTCTTCTCCTCCAGGGCACTTGGAAGTTTGAAAAGAGGACACAAGAGTAACAGGAGAAGCAGTCTGCCCTATGCCATCCTTTACAACTTCTTTAGTACTGTATCCACATTCCTTGGCAACCAGAAAATCACAGGGAAGTCCTCCCAGGATATTAGGGTGGGCTGTGGGCATTTGTCAATGAGGGTGGCATGTGCCCAGTCCTGCTCACAGAGAAGAGCTCTGTAAAGGACACAGGAAGCTCAATTCAAAGTGCACCTGTGAAAGAATTGCTGCAGAACAATGAGCAGCAGCAAGTTTTGGAAGCTGAAGATTCTGGTTTTGGAAGCTGAAGTTAGCAGGACACTGTTGCAAATAGCCAGCAGATTACAGCTGGTGAATGCTAAAGGATACAAAAGACCTGTCCAAAAGCTGGCTTGATGGCACCAATTAAAAAGAATCTCAGAGATGTGTCAAGGACTTGACAATTGGCACCATATCCTGTGCTTCACATCCAAGTGATCCTGGGCACACCACCTGGGCACACACATCTTGATGCTTCACAGTATATGGGTATGAAGGTGAATGAATGCAATCAATAGGAGAATGAGGGAATACTCTCTGGTGTCAGGCAGACAGGTTCTTAAACTGAAAATCCTTTGGTTTATATTCTGCCTTTGAACTTTGCCTGATCTCAGCGGGAGCTTTGCACGCTGCAGGCTGCAGACTGTTCAGCAGATCTGGGACAGGCACGGGCACTTTGCCCAGCTGCCTTCAACATACTGAGGTCTGCAACATTCAGTCATGGCTTACTCATATCTCTGGCCCTGCAGATAATTTCTGGGTTTCTTGAAGGAGTTTAAAGCTGGGATACAAAGAACGTTTGATTTATTGAAGGGCTTCCTTACCAGATGAAGGACCATTTTCAAACAGCCAACACAAAACTGACCTACACAGATCTTGTCACAAAAGTGACAGTCTAACCCTCTGCTTTGCAAGAAGGAGATGTCCAGAGATCCAAGGAAAAGACCAGAGAATACCATGATAATTTTTTTCCAGGTGGATTACCTTGGAGACAGCATTTCTAACTAGAATAAGGAGGAAGATATAAGGAAAAGGAACCACAAACCAGTTTGTGATGGGTCCAGTATAATCTTTCCCACAAAGGATGTTTTGTCATTACAGGAAAATAAAGGCAAAAAGAGAGCATGGGGAAAGGGATAAAAACCTCAACTTTATTAAGTTAGTTCTTAAGTCTCTGAGAAAATCCCTAAAGAGAAGATGCTGGGGACACAGATGAAGAATGGATGCAGGAGACACCCTAAGCAAAATTGCTGATAACAGTTTAAGTGTAATTTAAGTGAAATTTGCAGAAAGCACTACTCAGAGCAAGACCACCAGGGCACCGCAGGGAGTCAAGCATGGAACCTGGATTGGAAGGAGCCTAAGAGGAGGAAGAGTCAATCAAATTGAAGAGCTCAGGAACTGTGGATTTGAAGAAAGGATTGTAAGCTCTCAGAGGCAGAATAGTTTGATGAAGTTCATGACTGCAGAAATTACAGATAAATCTGTGAGGAGGAGGAAAATACATACCAACACATGCCCTCCTGTTTCACTAACCTGTTTTTAAACTTCCCTACCCAAACTTCTATCTTTGAATCTCTCATCTCAGGCTAGCCTCTTTCCCTGGTCCCTTCTTAATATTTGCCTGAGTCTGAACTCCTTCCCAAAAGAGCTGACTGTGACTGTGGCAAATTATGTGGAAGTTATTTCCTTGATATACATGTAACAGGCAAGAAATTAATACAGGAAGAACAGCAGCTAAAAGAATTCTCTTCAAATACAAAAATTAACTCTCAGCTTGTAAACAAGCAAGAGGTATAGACAGCTGCTTACTATTATCTTCAAGAAAAAGTCATTCCAGTTCTGATATGGTGCAGCTGTGAGAATTTGGAGCAGAGTAACTCAAAAAGAACAGCGTGACAAAGTGCTCACTGGGGGCTCGCCACCTTCGCCTGGGGGCTGCACTCAGCTCTGCTCCTTGTCTGGGCTATGCCTGTGCCCTGCTGGTCTGGACCCTGACCCACACACTTAATTTCTTGTTTGACCTCAGACCTACCTTTTCTCTATGAACTTGCCCTTGTCATCGTGGCCTTGCCTGGCAATCACTGCGGTGCTGCCTGGTGCAGTTATTGTCACCAGCCCCACCACGTTCCCTAAAGGAGCACCTCTGCTGATGGGGCTGGTGCTGAGGCCTTGCTGTCATCCTTGGCTCATCTCCCTTTGAGGAGAAGCCCATTCTTTCTGACAGATGAGTCCCCAGGTGTTTTGGAAACTCTATCTCAGAGAACAATACTACAGAGTATTGAAATCCCAACCTTTCAACAGAAATCAATGCTGACTTTGTACCTTGTATCACAAAATCTCTTCTAAGGCATTATTTACCGTAGTTTTATTGATTTTCTGTGCAAATCAGGAGACATTCCTGAACAAACTTGTCATTCAGCAGAATGCCTTATCTGGAATATACATGAGTAGCAATTTCCCCTTTGTAAAAGTGATAGCAGTCTTACTGAACTAATTGTCATTTCAGTGTAACTATAGCCTACAAGTTTTCTTTCAGGAATGCTGCACTTGCCGCTTGCCTTGCTTTTCCTAGAAGTTTCCCTGAAGATCATTTTCAGCACAATTAACTTGAATACACATGCTCCTTTAGGATCATATAAACATCTTGTTTTATTTAGACTTTTTGTCCTTTTGAGATGCAGAACTGGCATCTTGAGTTTAAAGCCAGGGGCTGAGGAGGCTCAGGCATCTGTTACCAGCCCCTTTTTTGGGTGGTTAAAGCCCAGTCTCCAGATCCAGGGCCACTATGACAACATTCCTAAAGCAGCACTGAGTTTAGACTGGAGATTCCAGCAGGGCCTGACACATGAACACCAACCAGCATTCCTGGCTGGCTCTCCTGATGAGCGCTGGCAGCAGCGCGGTGCTGGCAGCGCAGCAGCCCGTGACAAACTGCGATGGGAGACTGGGCCCCCTTCGCCCGCTGTGCGCTCACAAACAGCAAATTCCATGTTCCAAAGACTCCCTCTGAAAGAGCAACACTATGGCCAAGTGTCCCAGAGCACCTTAATCTTGTAGTGGTTGACCTTGGCTCCCCTCCACGAACTCAAATTTCAGAAAGAGCAGTCACTTTGGCAATCCAGCTCTGACCATCTGTCGCGCATTGCTGTTACCTCTTTCCCCATCTGGCTGTGCTGAATCCATGCTAAGGCAGCTAGGAAGGAAGGTGAGTTATTTTGCTTTGCTGACCTTCTGCATTGCCATAAGTAGCTGGCCATCAGCAGAGGTCTTACCCAAGGTACTGAAGGGATACTGGGTTTAAAAACCTCCGGATGTAACTCTTTTATAAACACACATAACTGCTTTGTAGCTGTGCAAGTAGATTATGGGTGTTTATGGGTGTTTCCCCTCTATGTTGCCATGCATTTTTATATTTTAATATTGAATTTTGCTGTTTTGTTTGTGAAATTGATTTTTTTACCAAATCTTTTAATAACTTCTTTTACCTTCTTCAGCTCACTACTACTTCATTGTCAGTACCCACTCAGTGTCCCTTAAGTCCCAAACTTCTTCTAAATCCATTCTGAATGAGAATTTCCCTCCTTCCTTCCCTCCCTCCCTCTCACCTGACTGTGCAGTGCTAAAAAATACTCAGAGATTAAAATGGATGCAGGCAATTTACTGCACTTCCTTTGTGGCCCCTATTTTGAGCTGAAAATGTGAAGAACTGCAAGTACTCATTGAAACTGCAATTTAGAAAATCAAAAGTATATTAACTCACCAGATCTTTAGTTGGTGGATGATCTTTGGTAGCCTCACTATCTCTGAGGCTGATAAAACTTTCTGTAGGCAAACTCAAGATGGAAGCTAAAAAAGACATTTTCTGGCTGTCTAATGGTTTGTTCTCCCTAATATTCTGTTTTCTTATGAATCATGGAAACGAGAAGTGGCTATTCAGATAGCCAGAGGCAGCAACCACAGCAGTGAACTTTGATAATGGTACTTTTAGTATAAGAATCAGAATAACAAGTACTGAGTTATTTACGTAGCTGAAAGGTTGTGAAACAGCTTCTAGTGACCCAAACAGAAAGAACAAGCTTCCCTCAGATCTCTGGTGATAATAATAGGTCATGACACTGTAAGGCAAATTTGGCAAGTCAGAAAATCATAGGATTGAAGTTTCATTTTAAGTGATTATTTATAACACTCACTGAAAAATTCTGAACTAGCATCTGCATGAAGTATGTGTGAGTCCAGAAAGTGCATCTGTTTCTAGCAGTGTTCAAGCTCTGACAGTAGTTTCATAATTTTTTGTCATAAAAATTGAAAATGGATGATCCAATTCCTAAGCCTTTGTTCCAGAGTAAGAGGCTACAGAACCTAGCAGAAAATAGCACACCAGTTATCACGTTTTCCATGTCATATCTATGTCTAGAAACTGGATAGTATGAAATGAAGGATAGTGATATCACTATGCTTGATAAAATCATGCAATTTAAAATACCCTGATTATGAGGGGTTAGACTCTTGTGACAGCAAAATCACTGAAATTAGCTCCTTATTCAAGTTCTCTCTCAATGAAATGGACCTGTAGGACTCTTGATCTAGACAATATTCACATGCCATTTGTTATTATTTCCACAATATTTAATTTGTGTCATATATTTGCAACAAGAATATATACTAATATAAGTTAGTTATTATTATCTAACAGTTTATATACCAATTACTTCATACAAAAAACCCCATGCAATATTGTGGCTGAAAGATGCTGTATGTTAGGACTGCTCTTGCAGAGGCTGTTGCCCCTCAAGGAACCTTCTGAGTCTCCTCTCCAGGACCCCTTCACCTTGCAGTGCAATACAGCTGGAAATTCAACAGCAGACAAGAGCCAAGAGCAAGAAACATAATTCCTGTTCTCAGATGTGAAGAGAGGCAGCTGGGCAGAGAGAGACCTGCTCACTCCCTGTGCCACAGCTCCCTCCTTGCAGTAGACATGGACCTGATGGTGCCCTTTTGCCCATAAATCTGGAGACCAAACTCAGAGCTGTAGAGGCATTAACAAAAAAAAAAAAGTCACCCAATTTCCCATCAGTGTTCCCTGGTGGGTTGTGGCCCCTACACCCAACACTCCTGACAGGAGCTGGAGCCCCCCAAAGCTTTCCAGTCCCCAGCACAGTTCAAGGCATAAATGGAGGTCTGGCTGCGGTCCCACCCTTGCACTGTCTGTCACACACAGAGACGGCAGCAAGTGACCTGCATGTCTTTCCCACCTCTGTCATGGATTTAATTAACTCCTGGTCTACAAATTCTGATCATCCTGCTCCCCAGACTCTCCTGGAGACAATCAGTCTCACCCTCAGAGCTCTAGGAGAGGTCCTGAGTGAGTCTGTACCAGCAAACAGAGTGCTCCTGCAGCATGTGCCTTCACTGCCCTGACTATGGCATATTTAAAAGCTGCACCCATTTCCAGGGAAAGCTGTACCACAGTTCTCAGAGCAAACATCCCAAGAGCCAATTCTCTTCTTGGTAGCTGTTAGATGGTGACAAAGAAGAAGAAAAGCACTCTGCATTTCTGCCATCATCAAGGCTTTCACACATTCTGTTCGGCCCTGCATTGCAGATTTCATCAGCGCTGTGAACCCAAACGCGTTCCTCTTCTCAATATCAAGCCCGGGAAAATAGTTCAACAAATAGTTTGTGATGGTTATGTGCCCTTTAAAGAAACAAAAAAGTGAAAAAAATATGTCACACAATGTCAGTGCTGTCTCAAGGATAAACCAAAAATTTACTCCTGCAGGTCTGATAACTGGAAAATGCAGATAATTCATAAGATGTCTTTTCCTTGTATCCTCTTCCACTCATTGCAGTCATCAGCCTTAGGGTTAAGTGGCCCTGACTTGTGACCAGAATATTGAGATAGGAGGTGGAAAACCTGGTTACCACCTTCTCTCAAATTGCTCTCCTTTCTGAAAAGTCAGTTTAAGGTAAGGGAATAATTGAAGACCAGAAATGGTCACTCAGGTTTCAAGGGGCCCCGGTTTCTTGACCCAGTGAGTAGCACTGCAGAGGGAATCCCTACAGCTTATGGAAGGAAGGCCCATCACCAGAGGCAACTGATTGCAAATGTTCAGCTTTTTCCCTCCCCTGGTAAATTTGAGCCTTACAACTGGGGTGCTTCATTAAAAAGTGATGACTGCACATAGTTGTTCCAGCCAATAATGCTATCAAACCATGCCAGGCCTGATACAAGAGAAAGGAATATTTTGGTAGGATCCCACATTTTTATTTTTCCATCTGACAGTGTAAAGCCACTTGTCTACTCTCCTGCAGTTGGAAAACAGGATCGATGTTCAGTTTTGGCAGCAAAATAAATTATTTAAGTTCTGTTTCTAAAAGCAACCGTTGCTGCCATTCATGTGCCTTGTACACCAGGATAACTGGTGTCTACAAGGCTATACTGAGGAGCTGAACACATCTCTGGCTACATGGTTGGAAGACCAATTAAGACATCAAATCTTTATAATTGGACTATCAGATGAATAGCTAGTGCCATTATGACTCATCCAAAACAGTTTTCCCTTCACTTGTCAATCATTTTATGATGCTTTGATGCTCTATAAAATAATGCCGTCTGTCAGGCAGCTGCAACAATCACAATTTAATTAGTGGGAGCTGTAAAAATATCCTCTCATCTCGCTCTGCAGACCAGATGACTATTCTGTAATGCATGCCATTCAAATTCATCTAGAAATGTTACTGAAGCAGATTATAATTCATACAGGACAATTTTTAAAGTCTATAACGTCACATCTGGTGTAGATTTCACCAGCAGCCACTTTGTACCAACACAGTCCTCCATTCACTTTGAAAAGCAAGTTAAGAAAGTCTTTACCAATTAATTTATGTTGCAAGTGTTACTCTTTCTCTCCTATAATTTTTTTGATTCTGTTACCTTTCTGCATAACTGGAGACTCTCATGAAACTTGAGCAGATGTAGAGATAATGCAGATCGGATGAGCAAATCCAGAGCCAGAGAAAACCAAATAAAAAGCTCCCTGTACCTTGTGCAGTCTGATGAGAATGAAATACAAAGATTCAGCAGACCACAACAAGCTGAACAAAGCAAAAGTGGACTGGGTTCAGGGCAGGATCAAGTGACCTTGTCCTGCTTCCTCAATACAGAGGTTTCAGCTTTACTCCTTCTATGGCATAAAATCGAATCCTAGCAAGGAATCAGTTGCTACTGGGAGAATCTTTGTGCACAAATTGTTTTGTAGGACATGCTCTGATTCAATGATGTAGAACATGTATCTTCATGAAGATTTTAGAACAGTTCAAATCCCGTGTTTTGACCACAGAAAGCAGAGACAAACTGAAACAAGTAGAAATAATAAAACTGAAGACTTTTCAGCAGTTATTATATCACTAAATATGTTGTTCCCTTTGCCAAAAGTATAATTACAGTAAGAGATGTTTCGCAAATCTGGTGTGATCCTACGAATTAATCCTGAAAGGCCTTGCTTAACCAATACTCTCCAGGGAACTAGAAATGGCCTCAAATGAGACAGAAAAAAAAAATACCAGCAGTAAAATAAGAAAGAAAATTAAGACGTTTGTGATTCACAGAAGTTTTGTGTCTCAGGGATTCCTGAAAACCACTTCAGTTTTAATCTGGAGTATCTACTGTCCTCTGAGGTTTGATTCAGATTTCCAGTTCAAACAGGTATCAAATTCAAAGCAAAACTCAGTGCTGCCAGGTTTTGGTTCAAACCCTGTCATATGCTTTTGATTTAATGCCATGAAGTTTGCTTTGGTTCTCCTGTGTCTGCGTGAACAAGCAGCCTGTACCTAAACTGTAAACTGGGTGAGCCTCCTGTGATGTAAAGTGTGCTGTGAAAACTGTATGCAGCTCTAAAATAAACGAGCCTGGGCTCAGTCTGTTTGGTGATAGTGAATTCCAAGCAGGCTCTTGCTGTTTGTAAGCCAGATAGAACTGGCATGCCAAGGGTTCACTTCTTCTCCCTGCGAGCTGTATTTAGAGATCAGCACAGATGTCTGTAATGGCTTAATTCACTTAATTGCTGCCACAAAGGAAAGGCCTATGATGATGACAATATTACCTAATAATCTGTGTAATACAGGCAGAAGGATAAGCTGCATAGAAAGGAAGGCCCTTTGTCAAATAACATTTCACTCCTGGGTTGTACCTGCAAAAGGCTTCTGTTTGGCCTGCAGGTGGTGAATGCTTTCTCACAGGTGGATGGAGCCAAAGACACCCAGAAGGCTTTATCCTCTGGGTGTTTTAGGTGTTTGTGTTCTCATGTCTGTCTTAATAAACAGAAAATGGGATAGCTTCCAATTTTGTGTTCCCAGCTCTACAGCCTTGCCCCAAACTGATGGCTGTAACATAAAACATCAATACTTGGTAAGCAAATAAACTCCTCTGAACACCAGTGCATGCCAATTACTATACACTGATGTAGCCATGTCCCCAGCAGCAGCAGAACTGAGGAAAAAATGAAGTAATTTTCTTTCTTTTTCCTTTTTTTTTTTTTTAATCACTCTCCTTCCTCCCTTTCTTTCTACTTGTTATTTCAGTTGCTTGTTTCTATCACTCTCCCATGTTTTTCTGCATTGTCCTTGTAATGATGTTTAATGATTTTGCTTCTGCTTCAGTAGCATCACCACCCATTTCTGGGCACCACCTCCTGCAGACTGCAATGCATTTACAGTTCTGGGAGGCAAGGTCTCTTGGAAAAGGGACATAAGAAATAGGAAATAGTGAGAAAGCAGGTGAATGGACCAATTTTCAAATGTGAAATTTACACACAAAGCAGAGCACTTTGTTTGTGGTTATTTTTCTATACTGATAAGCTTGTTAAGACAAAACTGTTTTTCATTGATCCTTCCAACCTGTCTTTCTCTGGTCAGCCCATGCAGAAAACTTCAGCCTTAGATACTTTTGTTGGAGGATGAGAATCTCAAACTGTCAAAAGCAGTATGAGGAACTGAATTCATTCATCTTCTGAGAATCTAGTTTCTTTTTAATGTAATCCTATTTAATCCAAGCTGATGCTCATATTTGAGCGTCAGCTCATGTCTGGGCAGTCTTAAAAAGGCATAGGCAAATGTGGATTTTAAACTCCTCAGCTCAAGTGAAGAGACCTCTCTGCCATCTCTTCTGGTATCTATGCCTCATAATATGGATGCAGACTCTGAAACACAAGGAACAGTTCCTCAGGACCCCACCTTTTTTCCCATCCAGCTCCTCTTTGGGGTCTGGCCATTCATGACAGCCCACCTGGCAGTGGATCATAACAAAAATGGCAGCACTTTCTGAACCTTCAAATATCACCTCACAGATACGTGAAATAATGTGGATTTGCTATTAGACTTTCCACAGGAAAACCCATAGTTTTGGTATAAGTAATAGTGATCTCAGAATAATTTATTTTCCAAAAATGTGATTAATTTCACACCTTAAAATTAACCCCTCCCGCAGCAAATAAAATCTCCACTAAAGGCAAGCTTGTATAAGCTTTGCCTCCAGGTCTTTATAATACACTGTTCAGTGCTACTACTTAGCACCTAATTAAGCAGCATCTATTGCACTTTAACTCCTCTGGTTGCTATGTTAGCCTCACAGTAATCTCTATTAACACTGCAGCACTATCTTGTGATAATTAATTAAATAACTGGTGTAAACACTGTAGCTCAGGATTACAATAGGCAGGGGAAAACATCCAAGTTGTTGGGAGTTTGTATAAGCTTCTGTAGACTACAGTAATTTCCAGTTGCTTTTGGGATCAATAGCAAGTATTGGCAGAGAGTGTCAAGTCAATGTCAGCCCGCTGAATTAATTCTGAGCTCATTATCATGAGTTATAAAGGTCAAGAAGGAGGCAGTGTTAAACCTTTTTTAGCTCAAATTTATATTAGGGCAGATAAATAAAAGCAGATTGGTGTTTTGGGGACTTTTCCACCTTCTTTGGAAAGCTACTGTATTCATGGCTTTGCTGTGAATGTGGTCACAGTTCTTCTTTCCAGTGTTGAAGACCCATCTTGCAGGAACTTTAGCAGAGTTCACTTTTTGGTACAACACAAAGCAAGGTTAGATACTACCTGGAAAAGTCCAGGGGCACTGTTACTAAATTGACATGGAAACCAAACTGCTCCAATCTTTAAACGTGGCTTGTAATGTCCATTGGTATTCCCTGATGGAAATTGTTCCCTTTAGGCAGCCAGTGTCTGGGAGTGAGGACTGTGTCCCACGAACTCCCACAAACATCCCAGACTCTCCAGCAGCCAGTAGACACGATAAAGACCAGCAATGCATTTCCTTGTAAAGTGACTGCCTTTGCAGAGCTCGCTTGATGGATGCAAAAGGAATCAGAGATGCAGAGCTAGACAGCCCCTGGAACAGCTTTTAGAATACAAAGAGGTGGCATCCTTCCTCGAAGAAATTTTTCCTGATTTACATGCTTTAGCACTTTGTTAATGCTTGTTAGAGCAAACTAAAGCTTCCCTTAAAGATTAAAGCACAGCCCTGTCAGTTTAAACAGAAATAATCAAATGATTGTTTTGTAACTGAACACTGGAAGCAAGGAACTCTCCTGAGAGTTTCTCTTACATCTTAGTGATCTGTTACACTCGTTCACTGAATATTACCACGCTGGGTGGGATAAAACAAAACCTTGTGCTAAACTCCAGCCTGCATCAGGATTAACATGGTCAATGTTGATATCAGCTGTTACAAAAGGATCATTGGCAAATACTTAATCCTGCTGAGTTTTTTTTTCTTTTCAAGTATGGGAGTGGATGAAGACTATCTTATCAGATAAGGTATTTCTTAATGATGATAGATTGTCCTACAGTCATCAATTCCTACAGACCCTCCAAGGTAGGTGCAGCAAGCATGGGATGAAAGCACTAATGCAGCACATTACAGGTCTACAGTTTTCAATTGTTGCTTTTCAGAGCAAACATTGGAAAATCAGCTTAAAGGAACAAAGCACTATAATACTGTACATTTGGGATGAGATTTTCTTTATTTTTAAGTTAAAATAATTAATGGCATCTACTAAAAATGTATAGCTTTTGCTGCCTTAATCTGCTGGATAAATACTATTGTAGATTAATTAATTCAAAGAAAATCACAACAAACTTACTTGGGAGTGGGCTTGACCAGAATTATTTTACACAGAATAATTTCTTTCAGGGATTTTAAAAAAAAATCCTAAAAAATGTAACCTAAACACACACTCCTCCCAAGACCCTGCAAGTAAGAGGTGATACAGAGAGCCTTACCTGCCTGTGCAGCTGTAATTAGAGCTGTATTCCCTTCGTTGTCCTGCCAGTTCACATCAAGGTGAGGGCATTGTGCTAAGGCCATTACAATATCCACATAGCCTTGGTAACAGGCAACGATAAGACCATTCTGTAAGTAAAATATAAAATGAGAGTTAGGTTTACCAGACTGAGAAAAGTTCATTAAAGAAGCTTACTAGACAGCTGTCTTTTTTTTTTTTTTCCTTTCCAGATTGAAGAACTGAAAAGGTACCAGCATAACTAGTGATCAGCTCCAGGCACAATATTCAGATCCATACACTTCTTTTTATCTCTGCCCTTTGGCAAGTAATGTTTGATACTCCTTAGAAATACCTAAGAGAATAGGTATTACATTATCCTACATGCAAAGTAACTGTTTATAAATGGCTTATGCTCATATGGCTATATACTCTATACCCAAATGAGAATAAATCTGAATTTATTATATAATAAAATGAACCCAGCAGGTAAGAGGAACTGGACCTGCTCTGAATATTAATTCTCTGAAAAACAACTATTTGTTCCATGAAGGGAAAGTGGTAGGCAGGAGTTGTGTTTATACTGCCTGTTGCTATTTTTAAATTATTCAAATTTCCCATTAGAACTATGCTTCCTTTTTTATCATCATAAATAAAATTAAATTGCTTTTAGAGGTCCTGTTTAATGTGTTTTATGACAGCTGGAGGCTGTAAAATTTCCAGGGGGAAGCCAAGCCAGGAGGTAAACCTTGTAACTACACTTGGTACCCAGATAGAGTTTCACTCTACAGCCGCAAACTGACAGCTTCCCTAAAATACAGCAAATACACTTGTCATTAATTAAATGGAACCACAGTGCTTAATCCTGGCTGCTCTCTTGACCACCAGGATTAAAGCCATTATCTCCAGTCTTCAGGATTACTTGGGCAGCCCTCGTTCATCTGCCTGGGGCTGATGGGTGCAGAGGAGGGCAGGCGCGGATAAAGCAGCGCTCCCTCCCCACTGCCTCAGCGTGCCCGGCTCAGCCTGAGCCTCTGACTGCCGAAAAGATGAGGGCAGAGACACAAATCCCAAACTGCCTGCCTACCCTGCCTGCCTGGAATGCACTCACACGGGAGACTCGCAAGGAGAACCTGGTTACGGAAACAGAATGGCCCACCCTGACTCCTCCGTCATTTTTCTCTTGCCTACACATTCTCTTCATTTCTCTTCCCCAAGACATCCCTAAGACAGAGATGTTAATCAGATGATGTCTGTGGCTTCTGATTTATTGTCATCTTAACTAGTTAGTTATTTATGCAGTGTCCTGTTTCACTGTCATTCTGGATAGTTCTCTTGGCTGAGGTGGCAAACACCTTCCTTGAGATACAGGAGTGATGTCTCCTCTTTGGGCTCTTCACAGGCTATGTAGGGTATTTCTCAATAATATCTTTCAATAAAATAATTACTCTGCTTTCTATTGTTCTCAATTCACTCTTGCCCTCAGCATGAAGCAACACCTACCACTGCTTTATAAAGGCTATCTTCATTTCCTTGTGCAGAACCATTAATACTTCAAAGCCTTCTATTGAAATTGTACAGAGAATTCTGCCAAAAGTCATATATTTGCAGGGTTTTTTTTGGTTTTTTTTTTTTTTTACTAAACCTATGTGCTTTCCTGGTGGGATGTTCAGATTAATCCAAGTTTTACTGTAATGTAATAGTTTTTAGCTTTTAAGAAAAATGTGTCAATGTCCATTTTGCAAGGACTTGAGCATTATTCCAATTCTTTAATAATTTAATTTTTCACCCGATGATCAGGATATAGGTCCTCCAAAAAGCTCCAAAAGCTGTGCAGATTTAAAACACCATGCTGTCATTCAGTGAAATGTCTGTTACTTGTGATAGCAGAAAATTAAGTTTACAATTGTTTGGAGACCAAAAGCTTTTGACAATAAGAAGAAAGATTCTATTGTTCACTGAAAAAAAGAAGACATTTTTTTAAATAGTTTCAAAAAGACTGTAAGAATAACAAAAAGTAGCTATCATCTCAAATGAAATGAAAAAAACCTGTTTCACCTAATATCTGGAGGATATTTTCAAAGTATATTTTCACAGAACATTTTTGTGTTATAAAAATAGTTACCAGATACTTAAAATAAGTCTGTTTTCTGTTTTCTTTGTAAAAGTGTAAAATTAAAATATTGTAAAAATACAGCAAAAATTATAAAAACATTAATAACAAACATTAGTTTGGTGGGGTTCTTTTTTGCAAGAGGTTTTGGCATTAGAGTATTGAGGGATTTTGTCCTGCTTTCAGTGAGTACCTCCATCAGATAAGAACTAATGCATCTAACACTGGCATTCTGATTTCAGCAGATATGAGACACAAATTATCTTTAAATCAATCAAACTCACTCACTGTTCTGCATTTAAAAACCAGAAGGATTACTTAGGTGTCAACATTTTCTGAAGTTTATTTTCCAAAGATGATATCAAAGACTGCTTGCTTAAGGATAAAGAAAGGCAAGAGAGAGCAGGAGCTTTCTGAGGGATTACATGATGCAGCAGCACGGAAAATCATCCCTGAAGAATGGTTTTACAAATCTGAAGTGGGCCAGATAAGAGTGTGAGACCCCAATATTCGGTGGAGTGTACTCCCAGCAGTCCTTGGTTGAGAAGCAGAACATGGAATGGCACAAGGAAATAAAAACAAGTCCCTTCTGTAAAGCTGAAGTGGTTTTTTTCACCCTTGAAGGTCTGTGGGGAGGTGGGTGAGACAGACTGCTTGCTGAGGGTCTGCTTTCCTTTGCACAGCCCTTCCAAAGGTGTCAGATACTGAAATGTAGTGCAGGAGGCTGCAGCTTTACAATGAAAGTTGTAATAAACTTCTGGATTTGATGGTTATTTCCCAAATCCTCATGCAATGATACAATGACCATCTGTGTTATCAAGTTGCTTTATTTTTCCTATTTTTTTTCCCTTTGCCTCTATTTCTGACCCTGTCTATACTCTGCTTGCTGAAAGCTAGTACAAACAGATCAGCCAGCACATGAAATCAGTCACTATCAAAGTGAGTTATTAGTCTGGAATCTTTAAATTCATATACTGATAAATACTATCATATATTAAAAACTCCTTCAACAGTCTCAGTTAATAAGTGATACAAAATCACCTCCAGCAAATTGCCTTTTGAAGTGATCAGTAAAGCAGTAGCCTGTATCACAGCAGTGTGCAGGCAAATACAGCTGTGCACTTAATGTCTTTTCAAAATCTAAAAATAAATGAGTTTTAGTTAGAAAATACTGAACCTGAACAATCTGGTTACTCTGAGAAGAGAGATGACATTAATATTCTACCAAAGGCATTCACTTTTCTGCTCCTCATATGAAAGGCCACAGTGCAATTATTAAATGGTCAGTGTACATGGAAAAAGAAGTATTTTTAAAATTGAATCTTACCATTATTTTTGTCAGTAAGATCCATTCTCAGAAGTACTAACTACTTGTGAAGGCTTTAGGAGAAAGGAAGAGTGATAATTCTTCAAAGTATATCCTCTGCCTAAAAGGACATTTCTCCTTCAACAGCATTCTTTCCCCTCCCTTCCCTTCTGTATGTCCTCAAACACCAGTTATTTTAAATCATAATAAAACTCAAACTATTCCCATTAATATATAGTAATAATACTATTAGTGTAACAATTATTAGTGTAACTGTGCATATGTCACAGCACGCAAACGCAGTATCCCTGCTTTTCAAGGATACTCTGTTATCTGACTTGCTCTCTCCTGAGCAGTGGCCAAGGTTGCTGCCCATCATTCTCCCAGACCAATGAAACAGATCCTCTGTGCATAAGAGACATAAAATATGAGTCAAGGTTTGCAACAGATCCTATTTCATTTTTCAAATACGGCGCACAGGCTCTGTGTGACAAACGAGAAAGCGTGACTCATCCATCACACCAACTACATTAACATTTACCATCATTTTTCCACAGGAGAGGAGGTTCAAACTCAGCTCAGTAATGGGTTTTATTCCAAGTAGAAGCCCCAGTACTTCCAGGTGTTGTGGGCTCTATCTGTCCTCTGCAGAATATTTGGCATTACACAGTACTTTCCCACAGTTTTTCTGTAGTATATGATACATCTGATTTTTTTGTAACCAGCAGTTTTGAAAGATCCCCCTTTGTTTTGAAGTGACAGCAAAATTAACAATACTTACAATATATGACAAAACAGTCCCATATAAAATACATTTTTCCCATATATTATAAATAGAGTATAACTACTTTTCTTATTTTCTTCTCACAAATTAGTACACAAATTAACATAACAGGCGTGGGACTACCTGAAGTTAATCAGATGTTGCAACACCTTCCTCAAGCAGTGAATCTTCTGATTCTGTTTAAAATGATAATTCTTTATGTGCCTTTGATTTCATGCAAGACTGGAAAATGCTGCCACTATAGAAATAAACTCTTTTTCTCAGCTGTGTTGGCTAATGACATAATAACATGTCTGATTAAGTGAGATCATGGATATCTCAGGCAACAATTTTATAAATCAGATATTATGACAAAATTACTGATGTAAGGCTATTTGTACACCAGATCATTAGCGATAATAGAGGTCACAAGAAATACTCAAGAATCAATATTGAACTCAAGCTGAATAACAAGAAAATCACATACAGCATGCAATTAATTCAGCTTTTTAAAAGGTCTCTTCAGGCAATTTATTTTTCACCAAGATGCTGAGAATGAAAACAGCTTATCATAGTTTTTTGCCAATTACCCCAGACAAAAATGAGCCTGGCAAAAGGCTAAATTGGTATTACCCATTGCTCTCCACAAGAATTGTGATAAACAACTGCCCAGTTTGCTTTGCATGCATCTGTAAGTACTAATGACAATTCTGCAAGGCTGGTTTAGTAGCAGTGATTAAAACCACATGTAATTGAATTAAATGTGAAAATGATTCATCGTAATCCATAATCACATGCAAGGACAACATGAAAATTGAGTTTAAAATATGTTATTAAAAATGTCAAAAATTGTAGAAATGAAAGAATTTTTAAAAAAGGAAAAAAAGGTTGTGTTGAAGCATTTTCTTTTTGATTAATTAAAATAATAATTAATATGTTTAATATTTTGTCTTTTACAAAACTCATACTATAATAGAATTATCTATATAACCATAATTCTTGTACAGAGCAAAAAAAAAAATTAAAATCAGATCAAGTATTTCAAAGTAAATCTCCCAAAATCATTTCAGGGTAATTCTGATAATTCTGATCTCCACTAAAAGCTCTGCAACCGTGTGAAACTTCACTCTAACCACAGGTTCCAAATTTATGTTGTATTAAAAAAGAGCAAAATGTAGCACTGAGCACCTATGTACCAAATGATGTACTAATATCATTTTACTCAAGGATCAATATTGAACTGAAGCTGAATAACAAGCAAATCATATACAGCATGCAATTAATTCAGCTTTTTAAAAGGTCTCTTCAGGCAACTTATTTTTCACCAAGATACTGAGAATGAAAACAGCTTATTATAAAACTAAAAATATAATAAATAAAATAAATAGTAAAAAATAATAAATAATAAAATAAAATATACTAATTTTTGTATCGCGCACAAAACCTTCCAGTATAAAAATGACAATCTGAGAAACTCAAAAGTGGCTTGAGCTTGTCTTATGTTTGGTTTAGGTTGATTATTTCAACAGCGACAGAGACGAGGTAATTATTCAGGTCATCACTCCCCTGAGAAGTGGTGTTTATGTGCTACAGAAATCCATCAAGCACATAAGCCCCAATATTATCTGCAGAAAATAATTTAGGCTGACCTTTTAAAGAAAGGGCTGCAACAGCTTAGTCACATGCACAGTTGTGTTGGGAAAGTGACAACAAAAACCCCAGGAAATTTAAATACATTTTGTCTAACTGTTGCTTGGTCAAAACCTCATATGCCTGGAGGGGGAAAGGGGAGAGAGGCTAATTTTGCCAGGGAAAGTGATCAGAGAAGTACGAAAGGGTATCCAAGCTGGGATGGAGCATCAGCATGCAAAACTCTCTGCCTGCTCTGCAGAGGAACAGAGTAGCCCAAAGCCCAATCCTGCATCCAAAATTATGCTGAAATGGCACTGCCCCTGCCAGTGCCTCAATATTGAAGGCACAAAATTGCCACCTTTGCTTTGCAGCATTATGAGCATTTACAGATCCCTTTCCCAGTATGGAACGCACTCCACTACATAAGAACACAGTCCAGCCACTGGACACACTGATGATGACCCATCCTTTTTCTGCTCCAATTCTTGGGATGTGTTCAGCTTGACTTATTTCATAAACACCTCTTCAATCAGTCAGGTCACATGTCTTTAAGTAAAGGTGTATGTATCATCTCTGCAGAAATCCTTACTTAATCTATTCTAATCCAAATCCCCATGATCACCTCTAAAAATAGTCCCAGCAAAGTTCATTTTACTACGCCTGCAAAAGCTTGCATTACACAACAAAGAGAACCCATGCCACTTGTGTAATAAAGCAGACAACAGGAAAAGGTAATAAAAATAGTGGGATTTTCCTTATTTACTAACATGTACATCGTCCAAATTAGTTTCAGAATCACTGGTGATGCAAGCAGCTGGCAGAAACCTCGGAAGTAACTGCTAAGAGTCATAAGGGATTTACAAGGCAAATAAACACCTACTGTGTAGCCAGAGGTATTCCAGTGGGTGGGATATATAACAAATATGTGGCAATTCTGAGAGATGCTTAGGAGATATTAACCCTTCTCTTTTTTTTTTTTTTTAATAATATCAAGATACATAATAAAAGCAAATAATTCAGTAGGAAATCTAAACCACATAAGCTGATGGGGACCTAAGGGCTGTGCACTGTTCCATGGGAGGCTGGAACATGAGCCCAGCTCCTCCACTGCCCCACATATCCCAACACCAGCCATCTAGTTGCCTATTGGCACAGCTTTCTTGACCAAAGTCTGGGGGAGAGGACAGCTGAAGAGATGATCTTCAGCCCGTGAGAAGCCTGATGGGAGGAGAACAGGAGCATTACACCAAAAATAGTGATTCTTCTTTTCTCCTTGCTCCTGCAGGGCGTTCTCATCTTCCCATGAGGCAAAGCCAGGTAAGACAACACCTGGGTGCTTGGGAGCTCCTCACCTCATCCTGCACCTGGGATGCTCCAGGAGCTGTAGAGGGCGACTTCTCTCTCACACTTCTTTATCTGCTCCATCTGTCACCGCCTCTCACCCCAAATCACACTGTGTCCAAAGGCCTGGGGGCTGATGAGCACAGAAGATATTTATTTTTGGGCTGTACAACCTGATCATCAGCTGGTAGTGGCCAGCACCTCCTCTCCTCATCACCAGAGAAAAGGGCTGCTTTGTTCCTGGCTGTATCACATCCTCTTGACAATCATTTCCATGGCAGAAGCAGGCCAGAAGCAGAGGACACTCAGGATTACATCTAACAGTGGGAACAACCCTGGAGAAAAAAATATGAGCCAAGGGATGCTGTGCTGACTGAGAGGCAGGAGGCCTGGGCTGCATTGCCAGCTGTTTTCCTCTGACTTATGCTGACACTTCTTGAAACAGCAGCAGCTGGATCTATGTTATCACATGAAAGATCTTTTACTGCTCTTTCCTCTGAACCTCAGCTGGAGCTGAACATGTGAACCAGAGCCAGCAGCAGCCACAACTAGCTTGGGCATATTTTAACATTAAGATGCCTAAGTCAGGAAATTTAATGTGATTCCATTGACACATATTTAAAAAAAATGCTCAAGATGCTAGCAGATATACACCTTCATGCTTAATATCAAATTTTTAAAATACTATATTATTTTTCAGTTTTCAGCTGGTAAAGGATTAGGAATCTACTCATCAATCTGAAGTCTTAGCAGGAAGAAGAAGTTCCTTTGCTAGTCGCAGCTGACTGGCATGCAACAAAGCAATACACAGAATCAAGAAGTTTATATGGAAAGAGAGGATACTGGGATCATTTTCCCACAGAGTGATATTTGATGTATGCATTCAGTCCAAAATAAAGCTTTGCAATGTATGCAAGATCTCTGATCACAGCAGAAATAAAGGCATAATTTTAGAGAAGGACTAAGTAAGGAAACTTAAGGAAATACTGCTTAATACAAATATCATATCCTTCAAATGAACTGACAGGTCATCTATTGGAGCTTACTATCATTATACCTAAGATAAAAGGAAGTTGTATCAGGACTCAATAACATGGCAAAACAGCCCAGAATTCCATTTTTGAGAAAGAGTTCTGTGTTCTGTTCATAAGGTGCCTGGCTGCAAAGAACAGAAAGTAGTGTGGGAAAATAGTAGGGGAAGCAACACAAATTTTATCAGATTAAATTTCATATTTTAATTTTATTTAGACTGTCATGTTGGGTACAACTAATAAATACTGATAATAAATGATGATCCCTGATAAATAATGTAGTCTTTACTAATCCTAGCTTACCTGTTTGTCCTGCACACAGTAATAAGTGTTAGTACTGTCAAATGCTAGTGCTAAGATTTCATACTGTTGGTGGTAGTAACACAAGATCCATAGTAGCCAAATTTATACAGAACATAGCAAAAAGGAAATTTATATTTCCTCTTTTTTAGGCCTATTTTGTCATCAGTGCTAAACATAGGACATTCTGCTTTAAAAAAAGCAAGAGGTCTGGCTTCAGAAAAGAATGTAAATTATGTACTGTGAGAGTGGTGGGGCACTGGAGCAGGCTGCCCAGAGAAGCTGTGGATGCCCCAGTCCTGGCAGTGTTCAAGGCCAGATTGGATGGGCCCTGAGCAACCTGGGCTAGTGGAAGGTGTCCCTGCCCATTGCAGAGGGGTTGGAACCAAATTATCTTTAAGCTCTCTTTGCACCCAAACCATTCTGTGATTTATTTAATGAGGGGATCCTGATATAAACCGTGAAGGCATTTCTACCACAAATCCCCTGCCTTTACTTTAAGGTGCTTTGAACATTAGCAACCCAAACCATTAACTGCAGAGGGCTGGGGAGGCAATGTGACAGACTCCTGCCAGCATCAGGGTCCTGCTACAGCAAATGGTGAGTGGATTTTAATTTCATTTCTCTTTTTTTTTTTTTTCACTGGCTTGGTATGCATGTTCATAAAGGCTTCCAGTGGCTGGAAACCATTCTGTGAACAAGGATAATGTATTTCTGGGTGCTTAAATGAATGGTATGCTACTGTGCTTTGCTTGGAACAGCTGTTTCCAGTTACCAATAGATTCAAAGCAGAAAAGTGCTGACTGCTTCCTCCTGAGGACACCTGAGGCTGGGATCACCTGCTGCTTTGGCTATTTGCTGCACAAAGCTGCAGTGGGTTTGGGCATCACTTGAAGAAAGAGTGTTTGTAATAAAATTAAAACTATACCATTTGTGGATATAATTATATGCAAAACATTTTGGAGAGTCTCTCAATTGCCAGATTACTTCAAAATCCGATGTTGAAATTGTAGCCTTCCCATTAATTCTATCACTGAAGCGTTTTGTTTATTCTGTTTTCAGACAGACAAACTTCCTAAAAGGTAAACAAAATGATAGTCAAAGCTGGATGATCTAACAGCATAACCAAACCTGGTGTGACTGGTGTGCAGTGCACTCTCAGCACATAAGACCTCTGGGAACATTCAGATACAAGTTTAGATGTGAACTCCAAGGCCTGTGCCTTACAAACGCTACTGTCAACTTCTCTCATCGTCTTTAAATACACATATACCTTCATACACACTTAGGATGAAAAGGAGAGTTGGCATAATTTTAAAAGTATTTTGTAGGGCATTCAGAAGCCATGTGAAATGCATTTTGTGCACTGACATAACTATCAAAAAGAGCTCCCTTTGGCTTTAAAGCATATGAGTCAACTCCTCTCTGTGTTTAATAGATGCATTTTCCTTTTTGTTATGTTCTGTCACATGCAGGTAGGATGTAGTTGAGATCTGTTGCAAGAAGCTTAATAGAGTTTTTGAATGCACAGGGTTTTTTTAGGAGACCTCTCCAAAAGTAGTGACTCACAAAATCTTCCTAAAGATAAGTTTCAATTTGATACTGAGCAAAGATGAATGTACACCGTCAGAGTGTATCACTGTATCTAATCCATCTCTTCTGTAAAGAATATTTTAAAGCCCCAGAACATTTTCACTTTGAAAGTCTCTGAAATGACCAGCGATGAGCTTGCAAGCACCCTCTTGTGGCAAGGTACAGTAAGGTACTGTAGTTTTGTTTAGGAAAGACCTTCCCAAGAAGTTTCCCAAGTTTTCCTCCAAGTTTTCTGTAAATTCATTTTGCTACTGTTCTTCTGAGCCTTTTGATTGTGAAATTGCACCAGACCCAAACCTTGTAATGAAAGAGCCCAGGAACAGTTCTGTCCATCAGTGGCTTATCTGACACTGGAGGAAAAACCCTCAAAACCCGAACCAACTAAAAAACTCAAAAAACAAACAAACAAAAACCTTAAACCTGAAAGCTCTTTTTCCTCAGAAGAAAATCATCTTGATGCAGTAAAATACCCATCAGGGTGAAATCTCTTCCTTGCAGAGGCCCTATTGTTACCAAGAGGAGGGACGGTGCATAAATCTTGTGACTCCAAAGAGGGGAACTGACCCCACACTACTCACAGTGCTGCATGATGAGGTGGAACTAGATGAGCTTTAAACTCCCTTCCAACCCAGCCCGTTGTATGATTCTGGGATTCAGTAACACCACACACAACAGTGCCAGTCTATTTCCTCACCCTCTGATCCAAAGAAGCTGTAAGAGCACGAGAAGCCCAGTCCCCTTATTAGAGTGCCATTTGACCATGAGTTTCATAATGGCATCAGTGGATACGTAACTCCCTCATTGTATCTTCTTCCCAACCAATCCCTTGCTCCGCCTCCCGAACCTCATTGCTTCCTTTTCTCCAGCACTTCTAATAATAACCCTCCCTTTTGATCTTGGATCTTCTAATAATAAGCTTATTGAACCTGAATGTTGACCCAATGGACCAGGAAAATGCGGTAACCTTTCTTCCCCAGTGACAAAAAAGACAGGGAAAAGGACCAGCTGTCCTTGCACAGCAGAAGGGCACATGTGTCTCAGATGAGAGTATTTCCCCTATAGGATTCACCTTACATACTTCTGTCTAGATGTGCTATCACAGAGCAACAGTCAAAATCCTCTTTTCAAACAAGAGAATAACATGGTAACAACAACCTTGCTGTTCATGGAAATGCAAGGTAAATACTAATGTTCAGAAAGAAATGTATATTGAAATATTACTAGTAGATTTGAAAAGGATTCTCCACCTGGATCAGCTATTACTATTTTACTTCTGCCAAGCAAAGATCCTGCTGATGGGATCTCATTATCTTGTCTCTTCAGTTTATCATCAACTACTGCAGGTGGCAATGGTTCTTTGGATGTCAAAGTGTCCAGGTTCTTGAAAGCCCTTTTCATTATGCTTTCCACAATGAAAGAGCTTCCTTCATCTAGTTTCTGGTTTTGCCTAGACTAGTCTTCCACTCATTTATGCCCCTTCTTGTTCTTTCCCTAGCTCTAACAAAGCAATTTTTTGTGCATAAATATTATGCACAAAACATTTATTATTAGTAAACATTAAAAATTAAAACTGCTTTTTACAAGTAAACAATTGTTTTTGAGCAATAAATGCATCTGTGGTGAATGGATAGGACTGTTTTTCACTCAGAGACCTGAAGTGGATTTTTGTGTGTGGATTAGTGTCAACTCCTGTGATCCTAAAAGGTTGCAATCCTGTAATCCTACAACTCTGTGGAATGCAGCTGCTGTGGAATATCACAGATGACCATGCTGAAGGCAAAAAAATGTATTTTTATAGATATTAATCCTAGGATTCAGGCCTGTGAAACTTGGAGGAAAGTACCACAGTTCCTGACTTCATAGGAAGTTTTTTGCTCTTTCCCTCTTATTCATGGTTTATTACCAGTGCTCCACAAATTGCACTGAAAAGTGAGTCTCCATATAAAGAAAAAAAAAAAAAAGGAAGGAAAGAGACAGACAGAAAAGAGGCACTAATAACTACTTTTTAAAACACAATCTTGAATCAGGATTCAGTTTCTGAATCCTGGAGATGTTCAGTTCTGGGTGAAAGCACTACCTTCAAACAAAATATGCCATTTTGCAGTAATGCATGGTTCACGAGCACTATCAATTTTATTCTCATTGTTTGCATCTTTTATAGCTGCTAGAACCACTGGTGACTGTGATCACATTTAAAATTACAGCAGAACACATGACTTGTGTTTCAGTGTGACCTCTATTTTTTATGTAAATGTGCTTTGGTCAAGGGCAAACAGGGCTGTGCTCTTGTGGCTTACACCTAAAACGTTTGCTCTGTAATGTTCATGGCTGATTAGCAAGCAAGGATTCCTACTATAAAACCCATAAACCTACAATTCTGTCTATTTAGGTAATGAAGTAACTGATAGGCTGCACAAAGCCACTGGAGAGGAAATCCAGCATGCCTCAGGCTTCTCATTAAGGAATGGTTCCTTCCTGAAGGTTTAGCATCACCCTGTGAAAAATACATCTATTTTAAGAAAAGGCAGTATTGCAGTTTTGAAAGATCAGAGACTAGCACTTGGCTAAACCAAGAACACTGCTGCTACTTGCTTGCAAGTCCTGGTGAATAGCCTCACATTAATTTAGTGCTGTATTTAGGGAATAGGCTCATCCACCTTATTAATCTGAAAGAGGCTCAGCCTGGCATTTTTTATTTGAGAAATCACATGCTGTGACATAGAATCAATCTGTCCAGAGAGACATTTTTTCCTCTAGTAGCTCACTGGTTTTTTATACTCAACTTTTTAAAAATCATGAATAATGTGCTTCAAAAGCAGGCTCGGGGTTTGTTGTTGGGTTTAATTTTTTTTTTCTTAGGTGTACATTCCCATTTTAAATTTCCCTTTTATTATCTCAGCTGGCTAGATAAGTATTCACTGTAGCTGTAACAAGTATCAGGGTGTGACTAGACAGTTGAGTAGAAATATTGGGAATACCCAGGTGGGACACAGTACCATCACCATCTTATCTGTCCCAAGTTAACTACAGTTACAACTTGAGCTTAATAAGCAAATGCAGCACACCCTGGTACTGCATGTCCTTGCCTGGTGGCAAGAGCAGAGTGCGTCTTTCCTCTTCTATAGAGCCTGTGACCACCCTTTATCTCAGCTGAGAGTCTAGCTCCATGCAATAAAAGGCAGGAAAGCATCTTCTGCCTCTGTACTTGGATCTAGAAACCCAATCGTCTAATGAATACAGCCCATTCACCCATGGGGGTGAATGGTGGTGAATCTTCTAATGAATACACCCCATTCATTCACCCTAAGTAATAAAGAAACATAGGGAGCAATTGAACATTGACATACTGTTGAATCTGAAGACAATTAAATATCTGGGGAAAAAAGAGAGATAAGTAATTTCAAATTTATATTCAAATAGCTGGAATTTCTAGAAATCACTTGCCTTTGTTAAAATAGCTAAATCATTAATACAATAGATGTACTTCATGAAACAGTTTCAGTAAAACAATCCAGAAACAGCTCTCCTACCCCATAAAAGTGGAGAATATTTAGATAATCTGTGAAACAGATATTATTAAGACTGGAGTTGAGGAATTCATGTAAGCGGTCTGCTTTTTAATTTAGGGACATATACCTCTGAGAGAAATGGTAGACATTTAGAACACAACAAAAGAACAGCTTTTGCTGAAAAGAAGCACTCCACAAAAAACCCAGAATGTATCAAACATCTGATGGAGGTTTCTCAGAGCTGTTTGCAGTGAGCTTGACACATCTCTGTGTGCCACAGCAGTTGAATTACAAGAGTCTTTGGGTGTGTCAAGACTTTGCTCGACTGCAGAGTGACATTTTTTTTGATAGCAGCTCGCTAATGAGAGCAGTATCTGAACACATTGTGGGACCTTCGAATGATGCTGCAGGGCCCTGGCTTATAGGAAATTTTCAGTATACAGGTGAAAACTAAAACTCAGAATCACCCAGAACATGCTGGAAGGGACCATCAAGACCATCGAGTTCAGCTCCTGGCCCTACACAGTACCATCCCCAAGAGTCACACTTGTGCTTGAGACAATCACCCAAATGCTTCTTGAGCTCTGCCAGGCTTTGTGCTGTGACCACTGCCCTGGGGAGGCTCTTCAAGTGCCCAACCACCCTCCAAGTGAAGACTCTTTTTCTAATATCCAACCTAAACCTCCCCAGACTCAGCTTCAGGCCATTCTCTTGGTCCTGTTATTGGTCACCACAGAGAAGAAATCAGTGTCTGCCCCTCCTCTTCTCCTCATGAGGAAGCTGTAAACTGCAATGATTGGTTGGTTAGATAAACTTGTTCATTGAAATAGTAGAGAGGTGACTTGTAAACACAATTTTCTTCATTTTTGTGGTGCCCCACTCCAAAGCAATGGAATTTTCTAAGAGATGAGAAGGAGCACACTTGTTTTGAAGAAATACTGCAAAGAAGATTCCATTATTATTTGTGCAATTTTTACATTTCATAATGATACAGAGCATGATAGAGAAGAAAACTCTTCCTCCATTAGATAAGCATGGAGTGGTTAGCAGTAAATAGGAATAATGAGAATAAAAAGCTGGGATGAAGAGGTATTTCTGTATTTAAAAGGAAGATAGTAAATGCTGGTGTAATTAACTATTCTATTATAAAATTGGTGTTCCCTTACTAGCAATGTGTGATAACATAAATTTTCAGCTGTGCAACATAATCGCATACACTACACTGAACAAAACCCACAATATATCTACTCCATAAAGCATAACAATATTTTTCCTAATGTTAGTCCTTGTCCATTTAGCAGTCATTCACAAGCCACACTCAAGAACAAATCAAGCAGTTTTAGAGGAGATTGAGGCAAAACCAAAAGATTGGCTTTTATAGATTTGATTGATGATTAAATGTATTCAACCACAATTAAGATGCTAAATGGTAAATATTTTGCCCAGATTATTTTTTTTGGCACTTATTTCCATTTCATCACAACTGAGTATGTGGAGCAGTAGCTGCTCCCCTTCAACAGCAAACCTTTAAGGAGCAACCTTAAATCCATCTATGCGTGGTCTGAGAACAGTAAATCTCAGCAGCATTGAATCTCCCAGGTCCATGCAGAGCTCTCCATGGAGCCTCAGCTTGCCAACCTGTTTGCTTGGACTGAGCCTTCTACTAGAGCAGCTCAGCCACAGGAGCTTGTGAGGCAAACCAGCAGCACAGCCTACTGCCAAATCTTGCTCTTGCCTTGCCCTGGGCATGGACACAGGGCTCAGCAGCAACAAATGCTCTCCCTCATTACCACCAAATCCACAAAGGTGCAGTTTCTTCAGCCCTAAGCGCTAGAAGCAGAGGCACTGAGAGTTACACCTTCTGATCTTCATTTTTTTAATTCCTCTAATAAGCATTTTATCCTCCAGTGCTAAATGTCTCATTTCCTAGATCTGGCTCCCACCTTGTTCTTCGGCCAAAGAAGTGTACAAATAATACTTTGGCTTCTGAAAAGGTAAGAGATGATATTCTGACTATGTAGACTTCAAAGCCTCTGAGCCCTTTATTCCACAGAGAACATTCCACTTGCTACAGAAGCCTACCAGGCTCTGTCCAGCTCTGCCAAATGAGAGCCAAAAGCCCCTTCCACGCCTCAGCTAGAAGACAGAGGTCAGATGGGATTGTATCAGCTGCACAAAGGCAATGACTCATACAGCAGTAAACTGAAGGACATGTGTACCTTAATGACTTCAAAGACTCTTTTACAGGTTATGATCCTTTCTATTTTTGATTCAGGTGTCATGTCTCCCATCCACCCCTATAAAAAGTGTGTTCTATCCTATCCTACACAGCTGGATATTAAAAAGCACAGGGAGAAAATACCAAGGTCTTGGCTCTACTGGAAGACGAACAATTTATAATATCTTTCTCTTTTTAAATTCACGTGCAAGGAAATCTTGTACACCCAGATTTGAAAATTGTTGATTTTACAGCATTTTACTTTCTGTATATCTTTATTCATATTACATTTTTATGGCACGAATAACCTCATCAATATGTGCCTTTCTGCATCTTATATCTCTAAATATTTGCTTAAGGAGAAATACCTCATGTTAACTTAGACTTTGGATCTTTTCAGAGACTATAATCAATTTTCTAAATAATTCCTGTTTTCCCCTTTCACTACTGCTAAAATTTTCATCACTCTTTCAAAATTCCTTGATCTGGAGGTTGGCTGTGGAGGTGTCAGTTTCCACTGGCTTTTACTTTTAGTTCAGTAGGAATTAAGGTCACTTTGGTTTGTGTAGAAAAGCTGCAGCGTAGCAAAAGCAACAGGAGGTTTGTTAAGATCTTCCTTTACTCACATCAATGAGAAAGGCAAATTTTTATGGAAAAGAAATGGAATCCAAAAATTAAGAATAAATATGGTCTCCTTCCAATTAACAGTTAATCTTTCTCATGATTTCAGAAGATACTGTTTAGGTTTTGTTTTCTTTGCTCTTCTTTAAGGAGTGGAAGCTGACATGCTTAGAGGGTTTACAATTACTAACTAAATGCTGCAATTTATCATCCCAGATTTTCTTAAAACTCTATAGCTCTATTAGCTAGAGACAACAAAGTAGCAGTGGAAGAATGGTAAAACTTATGTTTTTCTCTCTCAGTATTCAGGCACCTAGAAGCAGTAGCAGAATATTTTTAAATGTTTTTCTCAGTGTTTGGAGTTATTTTTCTATTTCTCTGACACAAAATGAGAGAATGCTAATTAGTAATATGGAAATATTTTAAAGAGCTGATCTGGTCTTTTAATTTCTACCTGAAAATTATGAGCAAGCTGTTTCCTGCTACCTTCAGAGTCTGACTCCTTCAATCTGTCTCTGGAAAGAAACAAACAGTACCACATATCCAAAATGAAGGCTCATTGCAATTAACTGAGTCTAATTAATATTGGTATCAAAACCCTACAGCCAAAAATCACCTTCTTCCCCTTAACGTTTGTAAATCTCACATTGGATTTTTGAATTTACTGTAGAATTTCTGTAAACAGCATGGTTATACTAATTGATATTGCTTTGTAGGAATAATCCTGAAAGCTCATACAGGTAGACTTGAAAATAATGTATTTTGGAATATTACTGGTTGCAGTACCACCAATAATGAGATAGAATAATTTCAAATGTACTCCCTGAGGACCTTAAAATCTGAAAGGAAATAGCAGGAGAGAGCTCCAGGAAGAGAAGCAAGTTTGTGAAAGCAACACTGACAATATTTGAATGTTTTTGTAAGGGTTTACATCACGTGAACAACGCTCACTTGCCCTTTCCCCTGTGACTGATAAGCTGCCAAGCTGTACAGGCTTTGCTCTAATTCTTAGTTCCTTTATGACACACACTAACAATTTAGTAATAAATCACCACTGATGCAGACACTGTACTAGAAATAGAAATTACATGAGAAAGAGGAAAATGCTGTATTTTTAGGCAAGTACTCAAAATCTAAACAGGGTAACTAAGCACTATTTTAAAAACCTCCTCCCCAGAGGAATGTGTTTTGTAGATGGCAGGGAGTAAACAGAAAAAAAGGCCAATACACACATTAAACTCACAACTGCAATTACTATTACTATTATTATTTAATACTTTTACTATTACTATTACTATTAATAGTATTAATACTACTAAATAGGTTACTATTTTCATTACAGAAAAACCAGTACTGGGGTTTTTTTTTAATTCTCAAAACCATTAATTTATTTTTATAAATTCTCAAAACAGGAATTTGGATATATTTGACCTAAATTTTCAGACTCTTCAGGCTGACAGATAAATGACAGTAGGCTAGCTCACCAAAGATTTTCATCACAGGATTGTGAACTGTGCTCCTCTGCACACCCAGCTTGTGAAGTGTTCAAGCAGAATGTCCGTGTTTCCCTCTAAGCAGTCCAGCCTGAAGCCACCAGCTGACTCTGCCAGGGAGATGTACTTCAGTCACACATGCACAACAGGCAAACTAAGTGGACTTTGCACATAACTAATTGTACCTGTGAGTGTGGCCCTGTGAGCAGGTAAGGCAGGGAATGATCCCCTGGGTTCCAGCAGCTGGGAGCTGAGCTGGAAGCAGCAGGGCGAGTGTGTCCCTGTGGATTCAGTGCTTGAACCCTGGGCATCCTGCTCCTGCTCCTGCTCCTGCACTGCCATGGCCCGCCCTGGAGTCACTCTTCCTTTCCACTGACACTAAAGGAACCCCTGTAGCTTTTAAACCCCTTCCTCTCTATGCTATCTTCACCCATATCACATGTATTTATGACATTTAATCAGCAGTGTTGATCTATTTCTCCCCATGGTTACTGTCTGTGTACCTACTGCAGGAGGGTAGCTCCTTCTGATCCAGCATCAGGTACTGAAGCTCCAAAGAGAGATCACAGCACTTTTTTCTGACACCTGATAGCTGGAGGGGTTCATAATTTTAACAACAGCAGAAAAGAGCATGCTGGACCTGAAATACGAGAAGCACTGGGAAACAGCATCGCCTAACTTGAAACCTTCAGGTTATGCTTTTTTTTTCCCTCATTTGACTTCAGATCCTAGGATGGTAAGTGCATTTGTGATCTGTGAACGTTGCCATAGATGTATACCTGAATGCCTCAGCTCTGCCTGCACCCATCTGTGAATGGAGCCTCTGCTCATAAATCAGCTGTGATGACTGTAATAAGCATAAACTAGGTCAAGCTAAAAATGCCCACAAAAAGAAATAAATGGCAACAGCAAGTAAAAGACATTTCATAATCTCTTGCCTTAGAAGAAAAAAATTTGGGTGATTAATTTTAAGAGAAAGGTTGACATTTATTCACCATCTTTTTTTTTTTTT